>JAODAL010006470.1:0-133283 GCA_025379985.1 Phyllomedusa bahiana | reverse complement strand
GGGGTTTGACACCACAGAAATAGTTAGTTATTTTGCCCAACTCCCATGTTTAAAAAAATAAATACTGCAAGGTGTGTAAAAAAAATTTTTTTCAGGATGGACAGTTAAAAAACAAGGACACTACGGGCATGTAGATAACGCATTGTAAATGAAATGGGAAGCTTTTCTGTACAACGGGAAAGGAGACAGAACCTGCCGCAGTTAAAAATTTTTTTATATACGCAGTCCTCACCAAATTACTGTAACAGTAACTATTCCTCTATACAGAGTAAATCCCCTACTATAAATTATCCTGATTTTTGTTCAGGCCCCTAGAGTTAAAGGGGTTGTCTCACTATGAAAAACATTTGAAAATTGGGGGGCCCAAAAAAATCAAAGGATGTACGCCTTGGTTACTTTGGCAAAGTGCTAGGGTTTTTAGAGAACGGGCGGGTTTACAGGCTTACAACGTTGTTGTTTACGGGTCAGGGAAGCTTTTCTGTCCTGCCCGGGTCGTGCACTGAAAAAAAAAAGGGGCATGAAGAGGAGGGCAGGGATGTGGTATTGGGGCAGGCAAGAGGAGAAGCAGTGAGAGGACATGCAGGGGGTTGTGTGTATGTATCCTCTTCACTGCTTCCCCCCTTTGCCTGCCAAACACATACCTCCCCCCCTTAACTGCCTTTCCTTTGCATGTGCACGCCGGGGCAGACAAAATGCTTCCCTACCATAAACAAACACCTTTGCTAAGCACATTAAACCCACCCTTCCTAAAACCGTAGCACTTTCCCAAATATAACCAGGACGTACACCTTAGTTTTTTTGGCCCCCATTTTTCAACTATAATTTTGTGGGAGAAAACCCCCTTTTAAAGGGAAGGGGAAAAAATGTATTTTCAATGTTGCGGCAGTTTGGATCGATTACCCAATACTTTTCTAAAAGACTGCACTCATTGCACTCTGGCTAACCCACCAATTCTAGGTTCTAAGAACATCGAAAAAACCACGGGCGTAAAAAAATTGTGTCTGCGAGCACTTAAAAGGGTTTGTTCACCCGGGCGCTTTTGGATCCGATTTTGGATCAAACCAATTCAACACACGTTTTGGGGTTTGGTTTTGTGTCGATGCAGCGGGACGCACCCTATATTTTTAAATAGACTCGTGCTGCGTTTTTTCGGACCAACTTAATTTTGAAGGCTCCGAAAACGCAATGAACGCATCTATCACTTGTGTGAACCCGAAGTGTTTTTTCAAAGTAAAAGTTTTTGTAAAATCCCACTTTTATTTATTAGATACGTGTTTTGGTTCTTTGGGGTCTGACAGCGGATACAAACACTATCAAAAACGATTTCAAAACGGACTCGCACCCGGGGGTGAACAAACCCTAAGGCGGGGAAACGCAAAAGCAGTTTTAAATACAGTGAAACAACATGCATGGGGTTTTCACACATGTGGCCACAGATTGGCACCATATGCTACTAGTAGTACCAACCCTTTGGGGAAATTTTAGTTGGGGTAGGCTTCATTGAAAACGTTTGTAGTACTACAATTGTTTGGTAAAAATCAAAACATAGCGCTAAAAAAAACTCACTACCTAAACCTTAAGAGGGGGTCCGCATTCAGGCCTCATCCATTAGCCAGAAGCAAACTAAAAAAAGGGATCTCTTTCTCTGGGGGCCCCCACACATATGTCTTCTGCTTTAAAACAAGTGTTTTTTTATGCAACGTTTGTGGGCGCTTTATGTGTGGTAAAAAAATACCACATTTGATTTTTGATAATTTACTTAATTATCCCATAGAAAATTCATTGTAAAAGTGGATCATTGTATCAAAGGACCTTTGCTCATGCCAAACTGGCCGGTAGTTTTTTGATGCAATCCTATTAAAGCCAGACTGTGTCATCCTACGTCGACAGAGATACGCTGCAAAAGAACCACCACCACAAAGGGAAGTTAAAGTGCGTGCCTCCCGTGGAGCCCCAAGCACGTTTTTCCCTTTTTCTGGGACCACCAAGTTTCAAAAAGCCTTTAGTAACTTTTTCCCAAATTTCAGTAACAAGCTGGAATTACTAAATTCTGCAAACCCTTGCCCCGTAGGCCGTCAATACTGGCCTCTACAAAACCACTACCCGTTTTTTAGAGCTTACCTCCCTGCACATAAGGTTTGACTGGCACGTCACCACTGTGTTTGCCCCCTTAAATACATATGCCATGTTTATTACATTATAAAGTACCAAAATTTTTCCGACATAAGGGGCACCGGATAAAAAAAAGGGGCCAAATTATCAAATCCGTTTGTCCCCGTTTGGTTCCCATATAAAACCGCAACCCCCATTAAAGGCGGGCAAAATAAATGAAACAAAGCTCAGACCGCAAGCCAAGCTTCAAATTCAACATTTCCAATAACCGCCCAACTTTTAAAAAATTGTAACAAAAGCAATACAAACATATTTCCCTGCCTAAACCCGGCCGGGATTTCGGCCCAATACGGGGATTTTCAATGGGGCCCGCCACTTATAGGCCTATTTTGCGTCGGAATCACCCCAAAAAAGAAAAGGGGGTTGAAAACCGTCGCAATATAAAATGCCACCTTATGACACTTATTTGCAAATTTGCAACTGTTCGGACGTAATTTTCTCGGAAAAACCCAAAAAATAGTCCCGAAAAACGCCGTGTGAACATAGCCTTAGGCTGGGTTCACACGGCTTAATTGCGGGATGTAATTACAGTCCGCCATTACGCCGTGTGGCCGGGGGCGGGAGCGGGGCGCCGGCCCATAGACTTGCATTACCAACGGCACGTATACGCTGCTGGTAATTCAAATGTCACTTATTTCCACACCCAGCGGATTCGCCGAGCAGGGAGAGGAGACGTAATCCATAGTTCTCTATGAGAACTGTGGATTATAGTAATGACTGGGACGTTTTCAGCCCGTAATTTGCGTACTCCGGCGCGTAATTACGGACTGAAATACGTCCAGTTTTAAGCCGTGTGAACATAGCCTTTGTGGCACTTATTTGCAACTGATTTGTAACTGATTTCGGAACGTATTTACGATCGGAAATCAGTTGCAAATCAGTGTCACTAAATTAGCTGTAAATACGTTCTGAACAAAGCCTAAAAACCCAAGTGAAGAATTGATTCATATATAAGGCGCACTTTCGATTTCTGAGAAAATCATAGGCTTTTATGTGCGCCTTATAGTCCGAAAAATACGGTATAATAGAAAAATGAAATGTGCTAAAACTGGGCCCTCATAATTCAGCCATAATTACTGGAGGGCTGCATACAGTGTCACTGTCACAATGACGGCTGGCAGCTGCTGCTGTGGGTTGCACCTTCATTTTTCAGATTACAGTCTATAAATTAACTGTGAAGTGATGACCTCACTTAGAAACGTGCGAGGCACTTTAAGGATGTGCTTCGCTGATACAAGTTATTACATAGACTATTCCTAGCACTGCCGAGGAATACTGCAGAGACTGCATAGAGGAGCGGCCGCCAACCAAGCACCCTTCATTCGTCATCATCATCACTATAATAGTATTGTGCATCGGATTTAAAAGGAAACTGTCATATTGAAAATGCTATCAGATCTGGGGGCAGCATGTTATAGAGGAGGAGCTGAGCAGATTGATATATTGGGTGTCAGACGCAGATCTCCACCATAGCTGTGTGTCAGCCATAGAGTGCCCTCATCACAATATGTCAGCCACAGATCCCCTTATAGCAGTTTCAACTGCAGTTGTCCAATATAGCGGTGTATCAGTCACACATGTCTACCATAGCAGCGTCTTAACCACAGGTGTCCTCATAATAGTGTGTCAGCTGGAGATTTCCCCCATAACAGTGTGTCAGCCATAGAGGTTTACCAGTACAGTGTGTCAGCTGGAGATTTCCCCCATAGCAGTGTCAGTCACAGTTGTCCACCATAACAGTGTGTGTGTCAGCCACAGATGTCCCCATAGCAGTGTGTCACTCGCAGATGTCCCCATAGCAGTGTGTCAGCCACAGATGTCCCCATAGCAGTGTGTCAGCCACAGATGTCCCCATAGCAGTGTCAGCCGCAGATGTCCCCATAGCAGTGTGTCAGCCACAGATGTCCCCATAGCAGTGTCAGCCACAGATATCCCCATAGCAGTGTGTCAGCCACAGATGTCCCCATAGCAGTGTCAGCCGCAGATGTCCCCATAGCAGTGTGTCAGCCGCAGATGTCCACCATAGCAGTGTGTCAGTCGCAGTTGTCCCTATAGCAGGGTGTCAGCCACAGATGTCCCCATAGCAGGGTGTCACGCACAGATGTCCCCCTAGCAGTGTGTAAGCCTCAGATGTCCCTATAGCAGTGTGTCAGCCGCAGATGTCCCTATAGCAGTGTGTCAGCCACAGATGTCCCCCATAGCAGTGTGTCAGTCACAGATGTCCCCATAGCAGTGTGTCAGTCACAGATGTCCCTATAGCAGTGTGTCAGCCACAGATGTCCCTATAGCAGTGTGTCAGCCGCAGATGTCCCCATAGCAGTGTGTCAGCCGCAGATGTCCCCATAGCAGTGTCTGCCGCAGATGTCCCCATAGCAGTGTGTCAGCCATAGATGTCCCCATAGCAGTGTCTGCCGCAGATGTCCCCATAGCAGTGTGTCAGCCGCAGTTGTCCATCATAGCAGTGTGTCAGCCGCAGTTGTCCCTATAGCAGTGTGTCAGTCGCAGTTGTCCCTATAGCAGTGTGTCAGTCGCAGTTGTCCCTATAGCAGTGTGTCACTCGCAGATGTCCCTATAGCAGTGTGTCACTTGCAGATGTCCCTATAGCAGTGTGTCTGCCGCAGATGTCCCTATAGCAGTGTGTCAGTCGCAGTTGTCCCTATAGCATTGTGTCAGCCGCAGATGTCCCTATAGCAGTGTGTCAGCCACAGATGTCCCTATAGCAATGTCAGCCACAGATATCCCTATAGCAGTGTGTCAGCCACAGATGTCCCCATAGCAGTGTGTCACTCGCAGATGTCCCTATAGCAGTGTGTCAGCCCCAGATGTCCCTATAGCAGTGTGTCAGCCACAGATGTCCCCATAGCATTGTGTCAGCCACAGATGTCCCTATAGCAGTGTGTCAGCCACAGATGTCCCTATAGCAGTGTGTCAGCCACAGATGTCCCTATAGCAGTGTGTCAGCCACAGATGTCCCCATAGCAGTGTGTCAGCCACAGATGTCCCTATAGCAGTGTGTCAGCCACAGATGTCCCTATAGCAGTGTGTCAGTCACAGATGTCCCTATAGCAGTGTGTCAGCCACAGATGTCCCTATAGCAGTGTGTGAGTCACAGATGTCCCTATAGCAGGGTGTCTTTCACAGATGTGCCTATAGCAGTGTGTCAGCCACAGATGTCCCTATAGCAGTGTGTCACTCGCAGATGTCCCCATAGCAGTGTGTCAGCCACAGATGTCCCTATAGCAGTGTGTCACTCGCAGATGTCCCTATAGCAGTGTGTCAGCCACAGATGTCCCCCAGTAATTGTGTATCAATAACTGATCCCCCATGTCTCCCATAGTTACATAGTTTGTATAGTTGAAAAAACACTTGCCCAACAAGTTCTACCAAGGGCAGGGATAAGGATGAAAGAGAAAAAATAGGTAATTCTGTAACTTTGTTTCCCTCTATTGACCTAGAAATGTGGAACCCAAAAGGCATAAATTAATCTGCCCTGAATGGAAATTTTCACTCTTGATACCAAATGGTGATCCGACTGCATCAACATTCGAAACAAGAATTCTAAAGTCTTCAAAACTTTTAATTATAACTGCAGTGAACTGAGGCGGCTGTTCCAGAGTCACAGTTCTTATGGCCATGAAGACTTGTCGCCTCCGGAGATGTCCTTATTACAATGTGTCAACCAACAATATCTCATGACCATGTGTCAGACGCAGATGTCCCTATAACATTGTGAGCCACAGATGGACTCCTACAGTGTGTCAGCCACAGATTACCCCATAACAGTGTGATAGTCATGCATGTCCTCCAACCAGTGTTTCAGTTGAAGACACCATGTAGCAGTATGTCAGCCACAGATATCCTATACCAAGGGGTCAGTTGCAAATATCCCCTTTACATTTCCTTGACACAGTGTGCCAGCCACAGATTCCCCATAACAGTGCATCAGCCACTGATGTCCCCATAACAGCGTCATCCACAGATTCCCAGTAGCAATGTGTCCGACATGGATTTTTCATAGCAGTGTGTCACCTACTGTTGTCCCCACCAACCACAGATATCCCATCTGTGTCAGTCATAAATGTTCTCATAACTGCATGAGAAACACAGATGACCTGTAAAAGTGCCTTCATCGATGTGGCTCAGTGTGAAGAAAAATGAAAACCAGAAGGGAATTATGTCCACAAGCACAAAAGACATTCAGTACCAGCTCTATAGATTAAACCTTGCACCCAGGTTATACAACCATCATTACATGGAGGTACGTGGTACAGTCAGGTCACAAGGCCCATGAACAATACATGCATATTTCACTTCAAGAGGTGTTCCCATCATGCACTTTGATGGAATATTGGTAGGATATGTCATCAAAGTGTGATAAGTGCGGGTCCCACTTTTGGGATCCACACACATCTCTACAACGGGCCCCCAAAAGTTTCAGCTCAGATTGGAGAGCCAACTCTTCATTCTGTTCAATGGGGGTTCTGAGTACAGTAGAACACACCGCTCACTTATATTTAGAACTCCCATAGAACAGAAAGGAGAGTCATGTGCAAACGCCACTAGCTCTCCATTATAAGCCTAAACTTTCAGGGCCTGTTCCTGATACATGTGCGGGTTCCAAAGGTGGGACCCTCACCTATCATCCTTTGATGACATATACTATCGATATGACATTAAAGTGCCTGGTGGGAATACCTCTTCTCCTTTTTTTCCTGTTCTCTTAGAAACTTGCACTACAAGTATGTTATTGTCACTTGTGTGTTTAAATTTAGATTGTCTGTGCTGTAATAAGGGGCAATATTTTTTATACAATTCATATATTAATTATCTGTCTCCACAATAGTATCACACTAAAGGACAAACTAGTTCTCCTGGTGTCTCCTCTCTATAAGGCCCAATACCCCCAGGCAGTAGTCTATGTTTAATGTTTGATTTATGGACTGTCTCTGTGACTCCACCAAACAATCACTGCTGAAACCTCATCTCACCCCTCCCTGGTCTTCTGTATGGCTTACTTGCAGCCCTGTGTAGAGTGTAAGCTCTGTGACCCGGGGGTTGAGTCAATGTGTGATAACATCTATAAATATAAGAAAAGTTCAGTACACCAGGTATAGAGGAGGCACAGATGTTATCAGGATCATGAGTATCAACTATATGCAAAGATTAAACCCGGTTCCAGCGTCCTCTTAAAAGAATGAATTTATTTCTTCAAGTTGCAGTTACATAGAAAACAGACGAGGTTCTCTAATGTGTGATAACCCATCTGCTCTGCCATACACTGATGCTATCATTTAAATTCCAGCTTCTTCTCCTCACAATCCCATGCGCCGTAGCATTCCCATCTCACGGGGACCTTCAGTAATCTTCATCCTGAGCCTCCTGATTCATGAGAAAAATGCTAAAACTACAGAATTACCTGCACTACTGAGACACACAGATACGTCCAGCAGGAAAGGCAATGTTTGGCATATACTTGGCAAATCACTCGCATAGGCTATGGAAAGTTGAGTGACCAAATTCGTGGTGACCATTTGTGGTTGTCACCCCTCATCTGTTTTCGGAGTTGTACAGACTCAGAACCAATGTGAAATAGGAGTAGAATGGGAGTAGGGAAAGAGCTATAGCTGGCTAGCAATCATTTAGGGTCTATGAAAAGCTGGGTGTAAAATCCTATATACATTGTAATGGTGGTTATTGGTGGATGTCACATACTATGTATTATACTTAGGAAGAGAACAATAAGATATTACACAATACACTGGTAGTTGTAAGGGAAATGCATTGTAAGCAATTATATACATAGCATGTATGGATCTCATCCTTACCTTTGCTTGTAGGCATCTCGCTCCCTCTTGACCTTCCCCAAAACATTGTACAGGGCTCTGATCTCTGGAGTGATGGTATCGATTTGAACTCCAACCCCATCAGCGTGACCCCAATAAGCTCCACATCCAGCACCAACTGATCCCACATCGGACCTGGTCATCAGGCGCCGTGTCCCATAGACCCATGGTTGAGGAGGGGGAGGAGTTGGAGATGGACGGGTGAGCCCCAGAAGAGGCGGCGGTAAAATGGGCCCCACAAAGCCGGTCTGGATAGCTTGGTCCCTGGTGATGGGCCTCACTCCTTGGGCTCTCTCCAACGCCCTCTCCAGAGAACGGTTTCTACGTTCCAGCTCATGAACCTTCGCCAAGAAGCAGCGAAATCGTAGATTGAGAGTCTTCAAGACGCTGATGTTGGAACCAAAGTCATTGCGCAAAGCTGAGGCCCCCCCACCCTGAGCATAGGGGGCCCCAAGAAGTAACGATGACTGCGGAGGTGATGGGGGGCTGTCGCCTGCCTGCAGAGGGGAATCCGATGAAACCAGGAGAAGATTGGGAGTTAACAGAGGATTCATAGCCGGAGTGTTCTCAGCACTGCAGAGAGGAGGGAGAGGAGGGGAGGACCAGAAAGAGCAGGAGGATGGTGGTGGTGGTGGTGGGAGGGGGGTCACATCATCATCATCATCATCATCTATGTTATGAGGACAGGGTCTGAGGGAAATAAGTGGAGGAGAGGGGGATGCAGACCTATAGAGGGATCAGGGTAGGAAGAGAAAAATCTAATGACTGGAGGAAGAGGAATGGGCTGGAGAAACAAGACACATCAGCTGTGACGTGCAGAAAGAGGGGGGGACATTCCTGTTTTCTTCACCGCAGGCAACACACAGACCAACTGCAGAGAGTGGGGGAGGACTAAAGAAGAGGCAGAGGCAGAGATGGGGGTAATCGGGACTAAGAGGGGCTCATGCCTCCCTGTCTCACTGCAGGAGGGGGGTAAACACAAAAATGAAGATAGGGGGATAACGGAGCCTGAAAACACAAAGAGGGGGAAGAATTCCCAAAACTGGTGCAAAGGAGAGGAGGAGCAGTTTCTCAAAGCAACCAATAAGAGCCAGAATATAATTGGTTGCTACAGGAAACTGTTCAATTTTCCCTTATCACTGGATTTGATAAATCACCCCCATCATTCTCAGCTATTAAGTGAGGGCAGAGAAATAACATAGTCCAAAATCAACAGGAGCAGAGAGGTGCTGCATTATCAATCGTGTTTTTTGTAATTAGATGCATTCTCTGCTGGAAATGAGCAGCAGATTTTAAGGCATTGATTTAAAGGAATTACAAAAGATTAATGATCCAACTATTTAATGTACATTAGGTAGAAATTCATTCCTTCCCTATCTGGACTTTGATGGCATATCGATAGGACACCAATGGGACCCAAACTAATCTCCGGAACGGGCCCCCGAAAGCCTCAGTACAGGAAGAAGATTCGGTAGCACTTATGCATGACTCTCTATTCTGTTCTATGGGAGTTACGAGAGTTTGGCTGTTCTTGAAACTCTCATAGGACAGAATAGAAAGTTGTGCATAAGTTCGACCAATGCTCCATCCTGTACAAGACTTTCTGAAGTGGGACCCACAACTATAACACTTTGAGGGCATATCCTATTGACATGCCCTATGGAACTCTCTTTGATCGCGGATTTCAGACTTCTGCATTGAAGATACAGAGCGGTTGCTTATAACAACCAGATTCTGTCTCTCTTTTTAAATAAAAGCAGCATCAGTTGCTATGGACAAATGTAAAATTCACTAAAAAGTACATGGCTAGCGGTCAATAATGCTGCCTAATGGATGGAATAACTTCTCCCTTTAGGGTATGTTCACACGGCTTATTTTAGCACGCATTTTGCCACGTATTGCGCATTATACGCAGCGAAATGCGCGCCGCAATTATGGTAATCCATAGCTCTCATAGAGGAGTATGCATTGCGTGTCGTCCCCCTGTGCATACAATACAATCGTATTGTACGTGCGGGGAGATAAGTGATGTCAATTTTTAACGCCGAATACGCGCTGCTAACAATGAATGTCTATGGGGACAGCGCCGACCGTCCCCCCGTGCTTTGGAAAGACGCGCGTCGCTCCAAAACACCCGGCATATTGCAGCGCGTACTATACGCGCCAAAATACACCGTGTGAACATACCTTTATTGTATGAAACAAGACGATGCACATTTGCCATTCAGCAGCTTTGGAAAGTTGGGTCAAAATCCTTGTTGTAGTTGTCATAGTCACCTTATTGGTTGTCATCCTGCTATTCCTTTAAGGCTATGTTCACACGGCAATTATCGGGACATATCTCGCCCGTATTTCGCGCCGTACTGCGCTTAATAAGGGGCGAGATACGTCCCAGTCATTACGGTAATCCACAGTTCTCATAGAGAACTGTGGATTACGTCTCCTCTCCCCACTTGCACAATACGCTGAGCAGGGGAGAGAAGTGACATGTCCCTCCGCCCCCGTGCACACGGCGTAATTGCGGGTGAAATACCACCCGCAATTATTGCCATGTGAACATAGCCTTAGGGGCCGTTTACATGGCATGTGACAAATACCGGTCGGTCATGCGACCGGTATTTGCACTGTTTTGCAGCCGTCCCCAGGGCCGTGGGGGCGGCGGCTTTTCTCCGCGATGAGCGGAGAAAAGCCCTCCCTCTTCACATTGTGATTCACATATTCTGTCCGGAAACCGGACAGAAGAATGTGCATTCCCAATGTTTGGCGGGCGGAAAAACCGTGCAGTGGGGCGGCTGCACGGGTTTTCCATAGAGCATCATCATGCTAATTTTTGGCCGGTTATTCAGGTGGTCTGAAAAACGCCTGAAAAACCGTCTGAAAACCCGTGCAGTGGGGACATGACCTTACAGGACACAGCTTTTATTAACCTTTTCCTATCCTTTGTCAAGTAGGATGTTACATTTACAAAATGCCATTCCAATCCGATTTTCTGATTGTTATTGACACACACAACTTTTTATGAAGTTTATTTGAAGTTTATTTGGCACTGGCAAAAGTGTATATGATTGTTTCAGGCAATAACAGCTGTTTTACCTGAAAATAACTGTTTTTTCGGCAAATTTGATAGGATTTCTGTGGGCGGACACAGTCATTTTATTGGATAGGAAAAGGTTAAGACACTTGAATCCTAGTATCACTATGAAAGACACTGTAGTACATGTATCATCTACCAAAAAGTATATTGGAAAATATATTTATCCACTTTTTAAACCTAATTTACCTTCGATAAAGGAGCGATTGTCTTATACAAACATAACAAAAATATACGGTATGCCCCCTACAGTGAGATGTAATAGAAAAATGCCATAATAATTTTATTTAATATATAATTCCATGTCTGTTACATAAGCCACACTTGGCACAACAGGAAAAACATACAAAGCTGGGGCGCTCCATACCACCCATCCTGTACAGCCCTACTCTGGCCTCATGCACATAGCCGAACTACAGCTCCATAAACGTTCATAGCTATAAAAATGCACCTAGGATACATCTGTATGCCTCCAAAAAATGTGGTGTATTACATTAAATGCCATATTAAGGAGTTGAGCTTCCTTACAAGCATTCTGCAGCCCTATAAAAAGTATAGTAGGGACTCCATGTGGTGCTGTGCTTGCTCTGCACATACAGTTCTGCTATGTACATGAGCCCTAAGGGTGACCATAACGCCATGCCCCCTTTATCAACACAAACAACAAATGTTACTCATGACTAATGAACGACATTTTGTTTTTCATGCCAGATAACTAAATGAATTTTGTCAGTAAACTATGACGCATGCCCCCCACCCTAGTTTCTGGCATGACTCACAAGGAATAGCAGAAATTAAAAAGTACAGCAAAAAAAAAAAAACTCCTGTAACTCTCTCTTCCATAAAAGTTACAGTAAGACTAATTATAGCCATACATGCCAACTCTCCCGTTTTTGGCGGGGGGGTCCCGCTTTTTGGGGTCCCCTCCCGCCCTCCAGGGGGAGTGTGCATTCCTCCCGCCACCTGCAGGCGGCGGGGGTCCTTTAAATTACCGCGGCGCAAGAGTAGCGCTCCTACAGGCGGGTGAAGCGGCCGCAGCGGCCGCTCACCCGCCCGCGGTCTCACTGTGCGGGGAGGAGGCAGGAGGGATCGCTCCTCCTCCCTCCTCCCCCTGTATGTACGGCGCCGGTGTGTGCGCCGCACATACAGTTCAGCGGCGCAGGGGGAAGTGACGCGCGGCTGCAGGGGAGTGACGCGCGGCTGCTCTCACTTCCCCCTGCGCCGCTGAAGAGATCGGGCAGGAGCGGCCGCGCTGCAGGAGCCTGGTAAGGTAAGTGGATTTTATTATTTTATTTTTATTAGCTTTAGGGGGCTCTACCTGGCAACAATGGGGGCAATACCTGGCTAACAGAGAGGGCAACAAACTGGAAAACAGAGAGGGCAACAACCTGGCTAACAGAGAGGGCAACAACCTGGCAACAAAGGGGGCACTACCTGGCAACAGAGGGGGCACTACCTGGCAACAGAGGGGACATCTACCTGGCAACAGAGGGGGCACTACCTGGCAACAAAGGGGGCACTACCTGGCTACCACATGGGGGCACTACCTGGCTAACAGATGGGGGCACTACCTGGCAACAGAGGGGGCACTACCTGGCAACAGAGGGGGCACTACCTGGCAACAGAGGGGACACTACCTGGCAACAATGGGGGCACTACCTGGCAACAAAGGGGGCACTACCTGGCTAACAGATGGGGGCACTACCTGGCTAACAGATGGGGCACTACCTGGCAACAGAGGGGTCCTCACCTGGCACCAGAGGGGACACTCCCTGGCTAACAGATGGGGACACTCCCTGGCTAACAATGGGGGCACTACCTGGCTAACGATGGGGGCACTACCTGGCTAATAAAGGGGGCACCTACCTGGCTAACACAGGGGGGCATCTACCTGGCTACAAATTTGGCTCTACCTGGCTACAGAGGGGGCATCTACTTGGCTACAAGGGGGCATCTACCGGCCTGTAAGGGGCACTACCTGGTTATGGGGGGCTACTACCAGGCTATAAGGGCATCTACCTGGCTTTCTTCCAAAGCCGTTATGCAGTTAGGTGGAGTGGGTGTGGCTTTTTTGAAGGGGCGTGGCATACCGACAAGATGGGCGTGTCCATGCAAATTTTCGTCGCGCTACCCGCGCCGCCCACTAAAGTCCCCTGCTTTTTCATTTTCAAAAGTTGGCAACTATGATTATAGCTCCTGTTAATCTCTAAAGGAAGCACAGCAGTGCTGTAGGTCCAGGCTGCTAGAAGTATGACACAGACATATACTGATACAAGCCAGTCTAAAAATGTAAAAAATATATATACACACTATCCCCGACACTAAGGAGGCCATGCTTCTATTTATGTGCAACATCTCTCAATCAGCTTATAGAAATCCTTGAGCCCTCACCAACTGCAGGCTAAGAAAGTGGTCAATCGCTGATGGTGGACATCCACCTGCTCTCTGTTCCCGTCCTGTCTCCTCCCCTGTATGTACGGTGCTCACCGAGCGCCGTACATACATCTGAGCGTCGCAAGGGGCGTGACGCGCCGCTGTCATCACCCCCCCCGCGACGCTGGGATCCTCTAAGCCGGCAGATATGCAGGCCGAGGAGATCCCGGGCCCCGCGAGACGGCGTAAGCAGCGTGATGACATCACGCCGCTTAACCCGCTCTCAAGCTGCAGGACCACGACGCGCGGGCTGGGCCTCATTAGGTAAGTAGGTTTTTTTATTTTATTTTTATTAGGTAAGGGGGCAAGACACTGGCTACAAGGGGGGCAGGGCAAGACACTGGCTACAAGGGGGGCAGGGCACTGGCTACAAGGGGGGCAAGACACTGGCTACAAGGGGGCAAGACACTGGCTACAAGGGGGCATAATGGCTACAAGGGGGCATAATGGCTACAGGGGCAAGACACTGGCTACAAGGGGGCATAATGGCTACAGGGACAAGACACTGGCTACAAGGGGGCATAATGGCTACAGGGACAAGACACTAGCTACAGGGGGCATAATGGCTACAGGGGGCAAGACACTGGCTACAGGGGGCATAATGGCTACAGGGGCAAGACACTGGCTACAGGTGGCATAATGGCTACAGGAGGCAAGACACTGGCTACAGGGGGCATAATGGCTACAGGGGCAAGACACTGGCTACAAGTGGGCATAATGGCTACAGGAGGCAAGACACTGGCTACAGGAGGCAAGACACTGGCTACAGGGGGCATATATGGCTAAGAGGGCATGTCACTGGCTACAGGGGGCATATATGGCTAAGGGGGCATGTCACTGGCTACAGGGGGCATATATGGCTAAGAGGGCATATATGGCTAAGAGGGCATATATGGATAAGCGGGCATGTCACTGGCTACAGGGGGGCATGTCACTGGCTACAGGGGGCATGTCACTGGCTACAGGGGGCATATGTGGCTAATGGGGCATATATGGCTACAGGGGGCATATCACTGGCTACAGGGGGCATATTATGTGGCTATGGGGGCAGTAACCTGGGTACAGGGGGCTAATAACCTGACTACAAGGAGCATGTTACTGGCTACAGGGGGCATATTACTGCCTAAAGGGGGCAGTAACCTAGCTACAGAGGGCAGTAACCTGGATAGAGGGGCTAATAACCTGGCTAGAGGGGGCTACAACCTGGCTACAGTGGGCTACTACCAGGCTATAGGGGCCAAATATTTACCTACAAGGGGGTAATTATTACCATTTGGGGCACTATAGATGGGGATTTTGTATAGAGATAGGAAATTGTAGAGAAATGCTGATAAAATGAGGAGTCTAAGATGTTTGTTTTGTACATTTTTCAGTGAAGAGTTGTGGACGGTAGAAGACGTCATGGCGTCTGGGACAGATGGAGAAGAAGAGAAAGAGAACAACTCTTCAGAGACGTCTCCTGTAAGTCACTAATTGTAACTGCAGTGTAATCACTTATATTTCTCCTGAGCCTACATACAAAGGCTTTTCTCTGTAAATATACATCCGCAGTTCACAATGAGACGCAAAAAATTCCGTGTGCACCCAGCCCTACTCAGAAAAACTTAAGGGCCCGAGCCCCGGATGTTTTGGGACCCTAGCAACACCCCTGGATGGAGGTATGTTTTTGTCTAGCTTCATTTTTGGGGGTTGTAGGTGTGGGGGCTGTTTTGGCCGGTGACAGTATGTATCATTTGTGGCAGTGGGCGCAGGTCTCCCCTTTTAATTTTGTGTGGGGCTTTAGTGGGGTAGAAGGGGTGACCTGATGGAGTTTAGTGGGTGGTGGGCCTGGAGGTTTTTCAACTATGTCCCTCAATGTTTACATGCTGGATGTCATTTTCTGTTTATGTCACATATTTGATCAGACATGTATTTTCTTTCTGTTTACTAGCATGCATGGAGTGTGACATGATGAATTACTTCTGTTAATAAAAAATATATATTAAAAAAAACAAATTAATAAAGGGAACACTAAAATACCACATCCTAGATCTCAATGAATGATATATTCCAGTTGCAATTCTTTATTCATTACATAATGAAATGCTTTGAGAACAATAAAACATAAAAATGAACAATGAAAATCAAAATGAATATCCTATGGAGGTCTGAATTTGGAATTATATTTAAAATCAATGTGGAAAATCAAATTGCAGGCTGATCCAACTTCAGTGGAAATGCCTCAAGACAAGGAAATGAAGCTCAGTAGTGTGTGTGGATGCCATGTGCTTGTATCACCTCCCTTCCACACCAGGGCATGCGCCTGATGAAGTGGCGCATGTTCAACTGAGGAATCTTCACCCAGACCTGGATTCAAGCATCAGTCAACTCTTGGGCAGTCTGTGGTGGTCTGTGGTGATGGATGGAATGAGGCATGATGTTGAGGCAGGCCAGTGTATAGCACCAATGTCTTCATCATGCAGGAACTGCTGACACACTTCAGTCACATGAGGCCTAGCATTGTCATGCATCAGAAGAAATCCAGGGCCCACTGCACTGGTCTCACAATGATTACCATATATACTCGAGTATAAGCCGAGTTTTTCAGCACAAAAAATATTCTGAAAAATCCCCCCTCGGCTTATAGTCGAGTCAATGTCGGCGCTCGGGCGCTGCGATGGCCCGTGCGCCGACAGGGACACTTCAGTTATATGTGGCTCCTCAGAGAGCGCATATAACTGAATACCGAGTAGCTGACAGCGTCCAGGCACTGCAGTGGCCCAGGCGCTGTCAGCTATCTCTTCCCCTGCATGCGACTCCTCCAGAGCGCATAGAGGGGAAGATACCACTGCGGGGCAGAGAGCGAGTGCTCCGTGCTCCGCAGTGGACTCCGGGCGGCCGCAGACTCGCGGCTGTCCGGAGTTTCCGGCACAGGCAGTGTGTTATCACACTGCGTGCGCAGCCTGATGAAATCACCCGCTTGTGCCGAGAAAACCCGAGGAGCGCGCCCGAGAGACAGAGCAGCGGGGAGCCAGGTAAGTGGCTGTTTTTTTTGTTTTAAAATCCTACCTACACCTGCCTATAACCTGTCTAGTACTGCCTATAGCCTGCCTATACCCTGCCTAGTACTGCCTATACCTGCCTAGTACTGCCTACAGCTTGCCTAGTACTGCCTATAGCCTGTCTAGGGGACCTATACCTGCCTATAGCCTATCTAGGGGGACCTATACCTACCTAGTACTGCCTATACCCTGCCTATGAGGACCTATACCTGCCTATGGGGGCAATTACCTGCCTATAGCCTGCCTAGGGGGACATATAGCGGCCTATACCAGCCTATGGGGGGACATTAAACTGCCTATACATGCCTATAACCTGCCTATGGGGGACATTAAACTGCCTATACCAGCCTATACCTGCCTATGGGGGACATTAAACTGCCTATGTAATTTTATTGGTATCTATTTTTATTTTTAAAATTCACCAGTAGCCGCTGCATTTTCCACCCTAGGCTTATACTCGAGTCAATAAGCTTTCCCGGTTTTTGTGGCAAAAGTAGGTGCCTCAGCTTATACTCGGGTCGGCTTATACTCGACTATATATGGTGTATATATATATATATATTTATTTAAGGCATAAGTATATATAAGGTATATATACATGGGCTTAACTATAGCCATAGCAGACATAGCAACTGCTTTTGGGCCTAGAGGTTGAGGGACCCTATTCAGGTTCAAGAATGATATACATTTTTGCTTCCTGTCTTGCTTCACTATGTAGCCCAATGAATTGTAGTTACATCCTTGTATGTATGTTCATATATATAGAACGGGACAAAACAGCACTTCATAAAATATAGCTAATAATTGCAGGCTGCCAGCAATCCTAAGCCTGGTTCCGGACTCAATAGTTGGACAATAGAAAAATGAAAAAAAAAATTGCAGCATGTATGCCTTATTTAAAGTGTTGTTCACTACATTGCTTATCACTTTATTAATGTTAGCCGATTTATACCTTATATATTTGTCACTTGAAAATGGGAGCCGAAATAATCATCTTGTGATATGGTGAAATAAGCACATTTTTTTTTCCACTTTTATCTGACTAAACGCTGCAATTTTCTTTAGTTTTTATTCTAAATATATACACACACAAATATATATATATACACACAAGCATGTGTGTATACATATATATAGATGTATATATATACGTGTGTGTGTGCGTGTGTGTGGACATACACACACAATAAAAAAGGGTATGGAATCAGTGGTCAAGTTGCAAGGAGGAACATTCAATGCTCTCAGTTGATTTGACAGTGACAAATGTGCCAGGCAGAACTGAAACTTTGGGCCTTAGGGCACAGCGTATGTCACAAGGGGTTTAGAGAAAACCAAAGAAGGAAGCCTAGCATCATGCAATGTTTCAACTTTCCCGAGAGTGTTTCTTTTCCCTCCTAACCTTCCCGGAGCCATAACTTTTTTTATTTTTAAACCTATTTGGACAAATGAGGGCTTTTATTTTGTGGGACAAGATGTATTTCTAATGGTGTTATTCATATTACCCTAGAATATACTGGAAAATGGCAAAGAAAATTCTAAGTGAGGGAAAATGTGAAAAAAACGTACTTGCGCCATGGTTGTGGGCGTTCAATATTCATTATAAATGATTTATATCTGTATTAATATCTGTATTCTACAGGTTAGTACAAATCTGGCAATACAAAACATGTCTGATTTTGGATATGTTTTGGTACCGTAAAAAAATTCCAAACATTTTCTATTTTTTCAAATTTTGTCCATGGCGCCATTTTCTGCGGCCAATAACTTTTTGGTACTAACACCTACAGACTTCAGTGAGGGTGCAATTGTTGGGGGCTGAAGTGTAGTGAAGTTTGGAATACATGCAACTTTTTTTTTACCAATTTTATTCCAATTTTTAGGGGACATGAAATAACCAAAAAAAACCACACAATTTTGGCATTTGGAGTTTTTCTTCTCCTATGGTCTTCAGTGTACAGGATAGATTATGTTATACTTTAATACATTGGACTTTTTCGGACACAGTGATATTTTTTATTTGTAAAATGCCAAAAGGGGGTGATTTGAATATTTAATTTTTTTTCCCAACACATAAAAAAAAAAAAAAATTCTTTAGCTTTCAGTCCCCCTAGGGTGCTCACCACTGAGGGGTGTGATCGTTTATACAGACTAATGGCGGTTTTACTACTTCCTCTCTGGGGCAGGAAGTAGTAAAACAGAAAACATGACAGCGATGGAAGCCTGCACAAGGCTTCCAGTTGCGATGTTAACCGATCGTAACATAGCGATCTTGCCGCTGATACCCCGTTTTCCATTTGTTCAGACACCACAGCTGTGTTTGGCGCGCCGTCTAAAGGGTTAAATAGTGCAGGATGGCGCCGGCACCATCCCACGCTGCAACCAATGGATGTTAGCTATAATTAACAGCTGACTCCCACCGGCTATGTAACGGGATCGTGGTGCGATCTCGCTCCAATGACCCTTACTGGCTTCCGGACGTAGTAATACATCATATGTCGTTAAGGGTTTAAGACCAGGTTCACACTCTGCATTACAATTGCAGGGAAACAACTACTGAAAATTTTGTAAATCACATTTTTAGTAAAAATCCTTAAACTGCTTTTATAGAAAAGAGCAGCCTTAACTGCTATGATTTTCCATAGCCTGAAAGTTTCTAACACATGTACTTTGAGTTCCAATTCCATTGTCAAAATCTCTGCTTGCTGTCAAGGAAGGGAAACCATCCTTAAGTTGAAAACCTGGCACTTTGAGCCTTGTGAGAATAGCATATTTCAAATGTTTGTTTCTGTTAAGTGCACAACAGATTACAAGAGCTCTCTTAGGCTATGTTCACACGGCTTAATTGCGGGACGTAATTTCGCCCCGCAATTACGCCGTGTGGCCGGGGGCGGGGCGAGAGGCCGGCACCTCGCCGGCCCATAGACAATCACTGCTAGCGGCACGTATACGCCGCTAGAAAGTGACATGTCAATTATCTCCCCGCCCGGCGGCTGCGCCGGGTGGGGAGAGGAAACGTAATCCATAGTTCTCTATGAGAGCTGTGGATTACCGTAAGGACTGGGCCGTTTTCGGCCCGTAATTGGCGCACTTCGGCGCGTAATTACAGACCGAAATACGGCCCATTTTAAGCCGTGTGAACATGCCTTAGGGTATCCGACCTGCTGTTTTACTGCAAATCAGCAAATAAAATCATCGAGATGACCACTCAGCCTTCGCCTATAAACAGTAGTTTAACCTGCAAAAAAATGTGGAAACATATATGAGCACTTAAAAAAGAGAGACAATCTGCAGCCACTACTCTATGGTCTGACTAGTATACTATAACAAGCTATGGAGGATGATGATCAGGAAAGATTTTCAGTTTCTAGATGTAAAGATGAATGTTTATAATCATTGACAATGACACAGAATTCAGACCCAAAATTTCTTAGTCTGCTGCTTGCGGTCTACTGGGCAGACACCGGCTGTGTGGGGGAGGCTTAAGAGATGTTCTGCTGTGCAATTAACACACCAACAAAGGCCACATCTGTTCCCAGCTGTTGGCCTCTCCATACAGCAGAGAATCAGCGAGAACATTGCATTGAACTTCCTTCATGCTACAAGGATTCCCGAAAGTGAAACAATACCTGCGCCTAGCAGTACCCCATCTCCACCTTTCTGGTGTCTAAGTGGAGGTCTGTTACTGATCCAGGGGAGGGTGTAGTCATCTGGGCTGTTAAAGGGAATGTGCCATCAAAAAATGAGTCATTGTTTAGTCCCTTTTTTATGTTAAACACATTTTTTAGGAATTTTATTTTTATTTTTTTTTTCATATCACTTTCAATATTTTTAAATTTTTAAGCCTTGTAGTTTTCACTTTGGCCACTAGGCCTTGTTTGCACTGCTTTAACAGATGTCAGAGAGAGGCTTTACAGTAGCTTCGTGCACATAGGAGACTTAAGACTGACTCAGTCCCATTCACTTCTATAGGAGAGTTTTCTAGTCATGCTCTGTGATCTCGGAAGAAATCAGTGTGCAGGGAGGTGAAAGGGTGAACTGTGACATCTACTCTTGTGACTGGTGGATCCTGTGTTATCTATTCACACTGGTGTCTCCTTTCAGTTTGACCCTCTGAGTGCTCATAATAAGCCGATTACTAAGAATCTTTCTGTACAGAACAGGAAGTGTCAGACAATTATTAGACTTAGTGGTCAAAGTGAAAACTGTAGGACTTAAGAATTATTAAATAGTGAAAGTGATATGAAAATTAAAAAATCTAACCAAAAATTCTTAAAAAATGTGTCTTAAAAAATAAGTCATTTTTGATGACACAATCCCTTTAAGAGCTACTCATCTCATCAATTTGAAAAAAAAAAATCCTAACTTGCATATGACTAGGTTTGGGTTGTTTAATTATGTCTTTAACTGGTTCTGACCCATGACCCAAATTTCTGTAATAGTAGAGACGGAATAGTCATCACTACGGTCAATTCAAGTGGAACCTGACTGTAAAGGAAGTGATTCCCATGTTATAAAATGTAGAAAATCACTTAGAACACAATATACTAAAGTAACCCTGGAGGAAAGATGCAAAACAGATCTCCCATAATGCACATTGGAGTTTTTTTTTGTTTTTTTTTAAATCATCTTGTTATGCTGAGATTTGATCACTCAAAGTTTCAGGCACAAAGCCCGAGGCTGCATTACTAAGAGAGTCTGATAACAACATGTCATCTTTTAGTTTCACTGTTGTGACCTTGTGCAGATTCAAAACACCATGAGCTGAACAACTATGGTAAAATGCCTAAAAAAGGCCTTACCTGGAGCACGGCCTTGCAAAATGCTGCGTATTTACACTTTTTTTTATATTTTACTATAGATTTATGAAAACACTGGTGGTGAATGAAACTTCTAATTTAAAAACAGCAGTGAAAACCATTTCAGCTGTTATACACACGAGACGGAAGATTCTGAGCTCAGCCCCTGACTGCCCAGTGATGAAGGGCTCAGTCCCCTGGATGCCAGCACCAAGAAGAAAGTCTTACTCAGTTAATTTGGAGATAGGAAAAAAAAAAAAAAAAAAGATAGGGACCAGCGGTGCTAAAAACTTTATATGCAGAACGTGATGGAGCAGGCATTGCATAGAAATTTACACCCACTTTTGTTGTCTTGAAGATGAAGACACTTAAAAGGGAAATTGCTAATATTGATTTCTAAGTAAGTTGCTCTTGGTGTGAAGGACAAACAATTTTATCAGACTTTAATAATGATGGTCGGTCCTTAGCTTAGCATAGTGTACGGTCTATGGGCCTCATGCCTCCTTCATTGGTTATCGAGGCATGGCAGCTTGGTCTGGTACCGCAACTTGTTCAATCCTACAAGTGCTGCCGAATCTCAATTGTGCTGACTGAAGAGGGTCCTAGAGGTCAGCGCCCTACAAATCAAATAATGAAACCCTATCTCATGGTTAATGGGTTTGTCCATCTCAAAATGTTACTTAAATTTATTACTGCTGATAGAAAATAAAAGTAGTAATACTAACCTCTCCATGCTCCTCTGTTCTAGCACTGGGTCTCATATTTCTCTCCTCTGGTCTTCTGTTGACTCCCTAGTCCTGGCAGCTGAAACATCACCTTGGCAGCAGCAGTTATTGTCTTTTCTTGACACCATTCACCTCCGAACGCTGATATTAGAAATAAGCATGTGACTGCTGCAGCCAATCAGCAGCTGCAGTGGTGACGTTCTGACTGCCAAGACCAGGAAGTCAACAGGAGACCGCAGAAGAACAGCGGCAGGCGCAGCTGGAACGGAAGAGGATGGAAAGGAAATGACTTTTGTAGCAGCAGTGAGTTTAAGTAAAATATTGTTCCAGACAAACCTTTAAAGGGTTTTTTTTTTTTCCACCATAGTGATTAGCTCTACACATGTAGACAAAATGTAAAGACTATTACCAAATACATTGCTGTTCTGATTTTGCATCATTTCAGAGCTAGAGCAGTTCTTATATTCTGGTTCTGTACACAAGTTTCCCTATGCTGCTGACTAACCACCTCTCTGCTCTAGCAGCCCTGGCTGGGATGGTGATGTCGCTCTCTGCTTTGTCTAAATCAGCAGCACATGAGCTTGTTTGTTATAGTTACCGACAAACTTTAACCCTTAGGCTATGTTCACACGGCTTATTTTGGGCCGTATCTCGCCCCGTATTTCGCACCGTACTGCACAAAATACGGGACGAGATACGTCCCAGTCATTACGGTAATCCACAGTTCGTATAGAGAACTATGGATTACGTCTGCTCTCCCCGCTCGCACAATACGGCGAGCGGGGAAAGAAGTGACATGTCAATTACTTACGGTGTGTAAGCGCCGTTGATAATGCATGTCTATCGGGCCAGCGGGCTGTCGGTCCCCCCGCCCCCGTACACACGGCGTAATTGCGGGCGAAATACGTCCCCGCAATTACACCGTGTGAACTCAGCCTAAAGAGCTCAGTAGCCTTATGTCCTGCTGTTAAAACCCTTCTATTACCAATATCCCTCTAACAGATTTAGCTAGGAATAGCAGAGCTGATATGCCAATCACTGTAGTAGACCCACCAAAAGGCTGGACAGGATGTGGAAGCCTGAAGCTGATGGTGAAGAGCAGGATCTGTGAAACAGCGTGGTGGGATCACCCCTTTTAAGCTTAAAATTAAAGGGATACAGAGCTCTCATTCACCTGATTAGTGAGTGTCTATTGTCGGACCCTCACAAATCGTAATAATAATCCTTGGGAAAGAGTTAATATGGGAACTAAACCAATCAGGAAAAACCAGTGTGTGCATAAAAAGGAAAAAAACATGAACTTAGAGGCAGTTTTTGCTTGTCTAATTGGGGCACCTAGTGTTATAAGCATTGTACATTTTATGAATGACGTCCCAGAATTCCATGCTCTCCAATTTCAGGCACAGCTGTTAACTTCCATACATGGGGGTAGAAGGCAGACAGCTGTCCAGCAACACACCCTGTCTGTAATCAGTAAAGAGGACTATAACTGTGCCATGACGGGAGATACTCCTGTACTTCAATAATCACCGCGACATTTCTGCGGTTACAGATACTCCAGTAATAAGACCAGGACCTTTGAGATGAAAAGAAACACACACAAAAAAAATCTCAATGGGTAAAGAGGGATTTGTGGCAGAACGCCTCCTGATAAGCAGGAACAATGCTGGCAGTGCTGCAGGTGATAAGCACTGATTTCACCCCATTTACCAACCAACACCTACATATAAGGAGCACATGCAGGAGTTTAGTTAGGGTAGGATCACACAGCGTGGCCGAAACGTTTTTTCAATATGTTAGTTAACGTATTGAAATCAGTCCAAAAACGTTTTCATTACGTTTTCTTTTAAATTATCAGACATAACAGACATTCAAATTTGGACCCAATGCTTATCTAAATACATGCTAGAAAGTGTGGTACGTATTTGGATACTTTTTTAGCCTTCAAAAATGTACCCCTTTGTTTCCTATGGGGATTTTACACGCATAAAACTGATCAAGAATTGACATGTCACTTCTTTGCACGTTTCCGCAAAACGCAATACAATTATGTATGTAAAACACTTATCGTGTGAACGACGGTATGTATTTTACATCTAAATCAATGAGATCTGACTGGAACGTTCTTAAATGCGTACATAATACATACCAAAATACGTATTTTAAATACACTGTGTGAACATACCCTTGATCTATTTCCTTGCATCTTACACAGTGTACTATATCACCCTTGAGGAAAAAAACATTTCATCTTGATAAAAAGTGCATATGGGATGCAGATTGTAAAGAGCAGGGCCCTGTCAGGTCCCCTCAGCATTGCCAAGTCCTAAGCAACATAGAGAAATCTCTCGCAATACTCACCTAAATGTCCTTTTCAGCTGAGCCAGGCACAGTATACCACTCTGCTTCTTTACAGGAGGATGCAATCTTATAGATGCTCTTCTGATGGTTTCCAATAATACCGCACAACTATTACACTATGGGTAATGGGTTATAGTTATGGTATATTGAGAATAACACATTTACAACACACACAATCCTTTTTTTTGTATCCAATTTATAATAAAACAAGAAAGAGTCACAAATGACAACCGAGAGCCCATGGCATAGAAAACATGCCTGCAGTGCATCTCACCCTTCCTAGACAGTCCAAGCTCGTGCAGAGCATCTTGATCACAGAGTCCATGTGTACTGAACAACTTGCAGATATGGAGCCCGTTTGCTGGTCCTTTTGTGGAGTCCAGCACATGTCCGCTTGCCTTCCAAGACAGATGGGGTTGGAAGTTTACCGATCAGAGACCAGTGCAGAACAGGAGATGGAGGATAGGAAGCCATGATACTATTTACTCTTCTTTTTCTCTTTTTTCTTCTTTATTAAAAGCTTCTGTTTCTTCAGGAATACCTTCTGATTTTTCTTATACTTCTCTCTCTTCTGTTCTTTTGCTTTTGGGGTGGACTGCCCTGGTTCAGTTTTGGGGGATTTCTGTCCTTGTTCCGTTGGTGGAGTTTTCTGTCCTTGTTTCGTTGGTCGAGTTTCCTGCCCTGGTTTCGATGGTGGAGTTTTCTGCCCTGGTTTCCTTGGTGGAGTTTTCTGCCCTGGTTTCCTTGGTGGAGTTTTCTGCCCTGGTTTCGTTGGTGGAGTTTTCTGCCCTGGTTTTTTTGAGGGGGTTTTCTGATCTTTCTTCTGTTCTTGGTTGGCAGGTTTGGGGCTTTTTACCTTCTGTCCTGCTTCTTTCTTCTCGGAGGCATTTTCTTCAGTTTGGTCTCCACTGGTACCTTCTGTCACTTAAATGGATAAGATAAACAGGATTATACGGAAAACTGCAGAACCCCACACATGATGAACATGTCCTCTTCTGTCAAAATAAAATTTCTGGGAAAGCTGGGTGACAACCATAACTAGGTATTTTTGCCATCATGGACAATGCTGAAGAGTCCTGTAGAAGCTGTTATCGTCACTCAGCTTTGCATGTAGAATTCATAACTAGGAAACTGCAGAATTGGATAAGAAATTCCTATTGTATATCAAAAGGTTCTGTAACTTTTGAAATATATTTTCTATTAGCTCATGTTTTTGTAATGTATGCTTGTTGTCAGTGAATTTTAACAGCTATGTCACAAAGCTGCTAGATTTGATACAGCCCATAAAGAGTTCTATTGCGATGTGAGACACAACCAGGGAACATCACTCACCTTCTGTAGTAGAGGGGATAATGTTTGAAAACTTGCGAAATTTGGCAATAAAGAATCCATCCATATTGTGGGTGTGAGGGTAAAATCTGCGTGTCAGGCGTAGAGATTGATTGAATCGCCTTTCCTTAAATCTAAAAAAGGAGTCACAAGAAATTATAAAAACCTGGGGTCTGCAATACAAAAAAATCATTTACCATCTACTGCACATACTATCTATTAACCCCTTAAACACCGGGCCTGAAAAGGCCTTAATGACCAGCAAAATTTTATAGTTTTTACCTCCCTGCGTTTCAACAGTTGTAACTTTTATTTTTTCAGTGACGCAGTTGTATGAAGACTTGTTTTATGCAGGAGAAGTTGTTATTTTTTGGGGGCATAGTTTTAAGTTTACGTACACATTACTGCAAAATTATTTTCTACTTTTTTTTGCTGAGTGAACACAAGTGTTTTTTTTTTTGTTTTTTTTTACACCATTCATATTTCACACTAAATCTGTTAAACTAATTTTACAGGTTATTACGGTCGAGTGGATATCTAATATGTGTAGTTTTTTTTGTGTGTAATGCAAACATAATAGTTTTTAAATATTTTATTTACTACATGGCTTTTATTTTATTTTTCAAAATCCCATTAAGAGATAACTATTTTACATTTTTTAACACTTAATAATGTATTAGCATACTGTTTTATGCTAATATATTACACTCTGTGTCAATATGACACTGGCTGCTTTCAGGGCAGCACATAGTGTACCATAACTGCAGGCTTACTATACAGACAGCCCCAGGGCTGACTGCATAGATGTTCTCCAGGAGTCCCAGTGGCCCGATGGAGCAGGGGAATCCCCTTTGATTAATGCCACAGTCATGGACCATAGCAATCAAAAGATTAAACGCTGGGATTGGAGGCTTCCTCCGGTCCCTGCTGTTTAGAGAGAATGCTTTAGGAACTGAGCTGTTAACTATAGCTCTGTTCCTAGTGCAGCTGCGGCAATAGAAGCCGCAAAACCCCTCAGTCTGCAGCGACATCTTTTGTCATAAGTCGACGATTGTTCATTAAGGGTTTTTCTTTTTGTATTTTAAATCTAATAATTGTCTATACATGAACAGTGTACTAGAAAGCAGGACTGTGTGCTACAAGGCTTCAAGACATCACAGTAGGGTCCTTACCTCACAAATCCTTCTTTGCCGAAGTCCAGACCTGTTGGTACAAGTTTGACGTTTCTCTTCTTTAGGGCGTAATCCACCACACACTCATTCTCTTCCACCTGTAGTAAGAAATAATAGAAATTTAGACCTAAAAGATCAAAGCATTGTGCGTTTCCCTTAAAACGGTTTAGAAAACATATTTTCATATCCTGTGACAGTGAATTCTGAGTTAAAGGGGCTGTCCAGTGCTTTTTTGAATTTGGATTAATATGGTTAAAAGTATAGATTTATACTTTGATGTAACGTGCCACATTAAAATGAAAATCAATATTTGATCATCACTTTATATCAAAGACTTTCAGTACTAAGAGCAGAGAAACTGAAAAAGTGGGGTTCTTTAGGTACTGAACCACCAAGTAGGTGGCAGATGGATATATTGAGAGACAGAGCCCAAAGTGCAAGATTATTACTTACTGTGATAGAGCAAGTGCAATAGACCAGGAATCCACCACTTGAAGACTGGGCATCTAGAGAGTCAATAGCACTGAGGATCAGCTCCTTCTGCATGTGGGCACATCTCCTGATGTCCTGTAAATTCTGCATATACAACATAAGCATGTAAGACTACAGCGAAATACACAGAACGCCCCATGCAACGGGTCATACACAAGCAACAGCCTACAGCTAATAAATGTATACTTATCACTTCACTGACCACATAAATAGTGCAGTCATCTCCCCTTACCCATCACCTGCCCACTAGGTCACCCACCTTATTAGTTTTTACAGCTGGATCTTTGCTGATAATCCCAGTCCCGCTGCATGGAGCATCCAGAAGCACCCGGTCAAAGCCTCCAAGAATCTAGTAGAAGGGGAAAGAGAAGCTGAATACCAGTTCTATTGAATTGAGATACTTGGTTAAAAAAACCCCTCTTGTTTATGGTCAGTTGACAAGAATTACAAGATGTTAATCTTACTGCAACTACTCACCTTGGTGATCTGTCGACCATCATAATTGCTTATTATACAGTTTGTAACGCCTAGCCTGTGCAAGTTCCCCACTACACTACGGAGACGCTCAGCATTCATGTCATTGGCGACAATGACCCCGGTGTTCTTCATCAGTTGGGCTGTGGACAAGGAAACATACAAATGTGACTTGACATAAACGAGAAGATGCCAAAAAAAAGCAACACATCAGAAAATAGAACACCTGCACCTCTATGAAGGACAGATGAATACATGTTAGTGACAGAGCTTTCAGCCATACTAACCCATATAACTGGTCTTCCCACCAGGAGCACAGCACATGTCAAGGACCCGTTCATTCTCTTGAGGAGCCAAGGCAATGACTGGTAAGAAGCTGGATGCTCCTTGTAGCATGTAATGTCCAGCTAGATACTCAGGAGTGGCACCTGCAGAATACATACAGTATTAATGCCCAAGTCATGCTGACAATGGGAGTGTGCCAGGATTTAAACCCCTACTGTCCCAACTTACCAACTGGCACAGAGGAATCATAAATGACCAACCCCGTCTTTGACCATTTGCCCAATGGATCCAAATTGACTCCACGGTTAATAAGAGCCTGAAGAGAGGAGCAAGAATATGGATTAACGAAGAATATGCAAAGGAAGAATATGGACTGGAGCAAATATCCATCAACAGTCAATCTTTTTTTTATTTTTATAACTTGCAGCTAATCCCACCAGACTTGTGGCTTGCCCCTTGGCTGGTTGGCCATCAGGCATCTGCTCAGGCCCACTGTCTGCAAATTTTTTATATGGTACATACATCTGCATCCTCACATTCTGTTCCATGGTCACAATTGTAAATTGGACAACTGGTTGTGCACTATTGTTGTCCCCCTTTTAGGTCCTGCTTTAGTACATCACACAGTCTTCTGTCTCCCCATGATACAAGCAAGAAAATAGGGTTTACGCAATTCACCTGTAAAACTACTTTTCACGCTCAGTTCAATGGGGGACACAGCTCCTGTGATTGTTTTTCCTGGTTATTGGGCATTTGCATAATTTCAGTGGATGGGCTCCTCTTGTTTTTAGTTCTTCAGATGTTTGTTTTAAGTTTACTGTCTACCTACCGCCTGCTTCTCCAGATTGCTCATACAGCTTACGTACAAACTGAGTACGTCAGTGATGCAGGATGGATATAGTGTGGGCAACAGTGTCTGCTTCCTAATGGCAATAGCTATGCCCAGTCATCAGTGTTCCCAAATATGATTTAGCAAGAAAAGGATTTTATAGGTAGGTAACGAAAATCCTATCAGTCTTATTTCTGGCCACTGATATTTTTGCTCATGGGGCAATATTTTAGTATTTACATTTTTGTTCATGGAATGTAGTATTATACTCATTGAGTCACATTATTATGACCATGTCCTACTTTCGGTGTCAGCAGATTGTAGCTCAAGAAAGAAGTATTACAAGAAATGAATGTTGTGGTAGTGACACTTCCAAGAATAAAATCTTCCGTCCTTAATTATTGCTTAAAAGTCCATAAAATGAGAAAATTAGAAACATTACTTTGCTTGTTTTATTTGTTTTGCATTTTATAGACTTTTAAGCAATAATTAAGGACTGACAATTTTATTCTTGGAAGTGCCACTACCATGACATTCATTTTTTGGATTATCAGCTGTGGAGTCAGCAGTACATCGAGTCGCCCCCTGCTTGGACGCCTCTTTCTGTGTAGGGAGTGGTAAGTTCCACAACCTATTTGTTTCTTTTTTTCATTGAGGCAGCAGAACAGTAGGTATAGAATTATACATAGGGGGCAGTGTTATTGTAATTATATTCTTATCCAAAAGATGCATTATTCTAGTAATTACTTTATTGTCCATTTGGGGCAGTATTATAGTACTTTTTGTATTTGTAAGTGGATATGTAGCTAATACACGATGAAAAGTTGTATGAATACACTAATGAGAAAGATACCTGTGCCAGGTCACGTCTTCTGGTCTTTAGTGTGTTGGTTCTGATGGTCACTGGACGCTGAACCTCACAGGCCTCCAAAAAGTCAACTAACTATAGAGAAAAGAAGTTATGAAATAAAAGTCAGTTTAGAAGACAGTGTAAATTATACTGTACTCTGATAAATAAATCTGTGCAGTAATCCTCACCTCCGACACTGGAAACAGATCACTGAGCATTTCGATCATGTAGTCGCCATAACTGTAGTAGGTGGCAAGATCCCGGTGGAGCACAGTAAGATATTCTTGCCGTGAATGTTGTCCTCCACGTTTGGCAAAATCTTGTAGAATAGCTACAATATCTTTAATACGTTCTTGCACATTGGTGAGATCCAGGGGTGCCGAGACTGCATAGTGATGTAAGGAACTGGACATGACAAGGATTGTGTATAGGCTTACATCTACTAAGAAGGGGATCAGCACTGGATTTAAAGGGGTTTTCTCCACCTGGCCTTTTCCCAGACTGTTCAAGGTTACTGATATTTCAGCTCTGCTATTCTTAATGAGAGACATTGGTGAAGGATAGGTTTGAACAGCAGGGCACAAGGCTACATAGCTCTAAAAGGTTACAATTCGTCAGTAAGAAAGGAAAAAAGCTCCTGTGCTATTGATAAGTCTCAGCAGGTAGCGATGTCACCATCCTGGAGTAGATAAGTATTGTGCTAACTCTTAAAGGGAATGTGTCATCAAAAAATGACTTCTTGTTTAACTCACATTTTTATGTTAAACACCATTTTTTAAGAATTATTGGTTGTGTTTTTTTTTAAATTTTCCATATAACTTTCAGCATTTTTTATTGATTCTTAAGTCCTGTAGTTTTCACTTTGACCACCAAGCCTAATAATTGTCTGACGCTTCCTGTTCTGTAGAGGGAGATTTTAAGTGTCTGCTCATTATCAGTAAAAGCAGGGTCAAACTGAAAGGAGACACCAATATGTATAGATAACATAGAATCCACCAGTCACAAGAGGAGATAGTCACAGCTCCCCCTCTCCCCACCCTTCACAGTGATTTCTTCCCAGGTCACACAGCATGACTAGAAAACTCTCTTATAGAAGTCTATGGGACAGAATAAGTCTTAAGGCTCCTATGCGCATGAAGCTGCTGTAAAGTATCTGACTGCTGTTAAAGCCGTGCAAGCCAGAATGTCTTCCCCACAATCATATATAGACGACCGAATAGAGAAATCTACAATAAGGAAATAAAAAGCGGCTAAGAGGAAAAGAATATGGATCAGTGTCTTGTCTTAAGTAAAAAAAAATTGTGACAGATTTCCTTTAACTGGAGCAAAATCAGAACAGCAGTGTATTTGGTGAGAGTGTTTATTTACCTTTGCAAATCAATATGATGAGGAACAGACCCTTAAAGATCACTTGCTCCCAGATAGAACTCCCATGTGAAGGCAACTAACTTCTCTCTCTACACATTAATGAACTCAATGAATGCAAGGTTATGCACATGGGGAGGAAAAATCCATTTCATGATTACACGTTAAACAGAAACACGCTGGGTAAAAGTGACTGGAGAAGGATTTGGGGATCCTGGTGGACAGTAAACTTAATTGTAGCAGCCAGTGTCAGGCAGCAGCTGCCAAGGCTAATAGGATCATGAGTTATATTAAAAGGGGCGTAGATGCACATGATGAGAACATTATTGTCCTATTATACAAGTCACTGGTCAGACCACACAGGGAGTATTGTGTACAGATTTGGGCACTACTGCACAGGAAAGACATTGTGGAACTTGAACAGGTACAAAGGCGGCAACAAAAATAATAAAAGGACTGGGTGGACTACAATACCCAGAAAGATTAGCAAGATTAGGATTATTTAGCTTAGATTAAATATATTAAAGGACAATATAGAGATCTCGCTAAAGATTTATTTATACCCAGTACTGTATCAAAAACAAGGGGGCATCATCTACGTCTTGAGGAAAGAAAGTTTCTACATAAACATAAAAAGGGATTCTTTACTGTAAGAGCAGTGAGACTGTAGAACTCGCTGCCAGAGGAACTTGTCATGGTGAATTCAATAACAGAGTTCAAAAAGGGCTTGGATGCATTTATAGAGTGTAATAATATAAGAAGTTATAGTCACTCGGATTCTGGAGAAGGGTCATTGATCCAGGGATTTATTCTGGTTGCCAGATTGGAGTCAGGAAGGAATTTATTCCCTAAAATGAGGACAATTGGCTTCTACCTCTTGGGGTTTTTTTTGCCTTCCTCTGGATCAACACTTTAGTAGAATGGGCTGAACTGCTTAACTATGTAACTCCAACTGTAGGCTACCTCTCATGCATGAAGAATTTTTTCTATTACAGAGACCATCACGTAACAAGGATACGTTGGTTTTCCATTTCTTCTGTGGTTGGCAGAGTAAAATGTTCATCATCATCATCATCTTCATCATCGTTCACATTAAGCTGAATATCTGGTTCATCCTGTGTCCCCTTCTCCCTGTATTAAATTAAACATTGCCATATAAACGTGATGTTTGTTTGTCAGTGGATAACAAAATCACTGGTCCTCTGTATTTTACATCCTCTGTGTCAGCGGATGTAAAAAGCAGACAGGAGGCCGCAAGTAAAAAGCCTAGGAAATGTCAGGTAACAGTGGCCAATGCATATCAGTGGGTAGAAAGCACTTGAAAATTATGCTATTACATGGTGAGCTAAGACAAAATGTGCATGGTATAGAAAAAAAGGATAGTGCAAGAGGAAGTATTAAGGAGGAGGCCAGAAACAAGGGCAGGATGCTTTACTATGGAACACAAAGCAGAGAAAAAGTGTGCAGTAAGAGTAGGACATATCACTATTGAGCACAAAGCCAAGAAGGGGGGGGGGGGGGGATCAGGGCTCAAAAGCATGGAGCACAAGAAAAGGAAGGGCAGGGTTCACAATATTTTTTAATACTTATTTTGCAGCAGTATTTGTTAGCCAAATCCAGTAATGGGTCCAAAATGCAGAAGAGTTCCAAGCTTTTCCATTATACTCTCTCTCATTGTAGGTTTCATTCCTGGTTTTTGCTTGCAAACACTGCAACAAAATATGCTTGTGTGAAACCAGCCTTAAAGGGAACCTATCAAAGATTTGAGTCCTTGAATCACCACCAACCTGTTATCTAAGATGGTAACAGGTTGTCAATGATGTCTTAATGGCTGTTGAAACAACCTGTATGAGTCACAAGGGTGGTGTTCTAGTGTCAGAATTCACGTAAAAATCTACTTCCTATTGATTTCAATAGGAAATCTGCACCATATTTCACACTGAACTGTGATGTGGATTTTTCTCATTATGGATTTAAAGTCCATAATGCAAAAATAAAAGTCACATCACTTCTTTGATGAAGAATCAGGAGAGATTCAGTGTCAGGCAGCCAAACACAGATTAGCCTCATGGAAATGGGGCTAATCCGCATCCAAAACACTGACGAAAACCACTACTGACAAGTGAAAATTTGTTGTAGGAAACTGAGGCTATCATCTTCAATTTTTGCAGCAGATTGGATTTTTCAAGTGGAAAAAAAATGTGCACTTTGTGCACAGAACCTAATGACCGTGGCTTTATCTGTGCACTGTCTATGCACAGGATGCCTCTGAAATGGGCTTGTGATAATATTTCCATGCCTGAGGGGTGTCAATCAAACCAAAATTGGGAACATTCAATGTGACTCTTCAGACTCCTTACGGGTAATTTAAATATAGCCTGACTTATAGCCTTTACATTACACTGCAACAACCGGAATATATAAGGCACCCATGTAAACCTATTACTATGTCCAGGATAACATGTTTGTGGCAGTCTGGGTGCCTAAATCCTCCTGACTAGTTCCCTTTACACAGGAGTCATATAAGGAAAGGAAGAAAGCCGTGGAACATAAAGCAGTAGAGGAATGGCAGGGGGCATCACAACAGAGCAGGAGGCAGAATAGGAACTGCAGGACATTTTACTATGAGGTAAGGGCCCCAAAAAGTTTGACTGTAATTTCTTATATTTACCCTTTACTCTTTTTCTTGCTTTTTGCTGCAGCTTTCTCAATTGGGAGAAGCTAAAACGAGAAAGCAAACGAAGTGAAGATACTGAAAAGAAATGCATTAACAACAGTAAAGTAGCAGAGCTGAAAAATATGCGGAGACACCTACATCATCATCATCATCCTCCTCCTCTTCGTCCGAGGAAGCTCCATAGTCATCTTGTAGATCATCACTGTCGGAAACCTCCAGCCCTTCAGCAGATTCGTCATCTCCACCCTCCTCCTCCTCATCATCATCTCTGCTTCCTCATCATCCCTTTCCTCTGCACCTCTTTCTAGATTCCTAGGTTCCTCATCTCCACTGTCTAACTCTTGGTCACGGAGATCTTCATCCGTCTCCTCCTCATCTTCCTCCTCCTTCCTTGGTCTCTTGGCAGGTTTTAACCACTCTGCATTATCATCACTGAATCCTGGAAGTTTCTTTTTCCCCTTCTGGACAGCTTGTAGATTACCTAAAAAAAACAGTAAGATGTAACTGGAGAGCACATATAAAAAGCATGTGCAACACATGATATAGTAGGAGCCTTCCCTTCTTACCATTCTGCTTTGCTACTGGTTTAATTTTCTGTGCCTTCTGTTGTTCTAGTAGTCTTCTTTTTGCTGCTCTGTTACAAGGTTGAGAAAAAAAATTAGGTCAAAAATAAATTTAAAGAAAAGACCACGAAAAATCATGTGACTCACGTTAGGATCCTCACCTCTTTCTACTGCGGCTGGACAGGCGTTTTACTTCAGAGTCTGTTAATTGAATAATATTACAATTTTATAAGGTTTCACTTACTGACTGCAAGTAGAGATAATGACCGTGATTAATAGGTTTCTTTTACATACAACTGGGAAGCCTGTTAAAGCTGAAACAAAATACGGCACAGCTCCAGCTAAAACTTTCTGGGCACACTGGGTACCTGGCATTTGGTGGGCACTAAGATATTACACAAGGCAAAAACCCTTTCTGAGACGGGCTCGCAGCTCGGTACACGGCAGCCTAAGAGAACGGTGAGATGGCTGCACGTGCAGTTCTCCCCATTCTTTTCTGTGGCAGTTCTGAATATAGAGGGGTGTGTGTGCTCAGCTCTATTCCAAACTCCCACAGACATGAATGGGGGAGAAATGTGCAAGTGCAGTCACCTCCCCATTCAGCTGGAAGCAAGCCGACATTAGATTGGGATTTTGTGTCGTGGCAAAACCCCTTTAAAGTTGTTAGAAGGTGTGTATACTATTCTATCTACTTTTAATGCTTCATTTAAAAAAAAAAATTAAAAAAAATTATGCATTAGAGCAACTTTGCAAACACTCCTGATTGGAAAACTGCTTGTTTTGTGTACACTGCTCCTAAATAAAGCTATGTCTCTCTATGGTAATAGACCCCAAATCAACTTTGTATTTGCTCACCCACTGGGACTGCATTCTTCCACTAGGCCCCTGCTTATTTATAACATACAACATTTGATCGGGTGATTACGTGTGACACTCACCATCTTTTAGGATTTTGCTCAACTCGCTCTCAGCTCCTGGTTGCTTTTTTGCTTTACGGCCAGGTCCCCGAGGAGCTTTCTTAAGAGGGTCTAATTTTCTACCCATGATGTAATTTCAGGGATAAGGCAGAGATGTTTTAAGCGACTGTAAGAAAATAAAAGATTAAGCCGACCTTATATTGTAAAGAAGTCCATACACATTAGACCAAAGCAACGGTCATATTACACAACCAATGACACAAAATGAAAAGAAGTCAGCCTGTGCGAGACTTTTGCCCGAGATTCTCTTGTAATTGAGTGCAGATGGGTCATTTGCTTGATACACCCTAAGTTGTGTGAAAAAGAGAACCCACAGGAAGAACGGTGGTCCTTTTAAAATATCTCCTTTTTCAGGTATCCCGACACATCCATAGCAAACAACAGAGCAAATGTAGTCACTTTTGGGCTATGTTCGCAGTTTCCCAAACGTAAACATTTTTTGTGCGATCGGTAAAGCTATTTTGTCCGGTACATTCGGGGAAACAGCGCACACGTAATCCATGTTTTTGTTTAAAAACCTCTCTTCCACTGTATTTAAATAGAAAATGAACCCATGCTTACCTCTTTCATCATCACTGAGGACATCATGTTCACAGATCACATGCTACACACGTTCTGTGGTCACACGCAGATTGGTTGCAGCATCGTGTAATCCATGAACGTGACGTCATCGGTGAGGGACTGGGAGGAACATTGGACCTATGGTGAGAGGAGGAGTAAGTATGGGTTTTACATCCTATTTTAGCACAGGGGAGGTAGTAGCAAGGTTTTAAACAGTCTTGGACAATCCCTTTAATAGCAGAGCTACACTCCATGCCGAGCATGCAAAATGGTCAGTGAAAGAGTAGCAGTGGCCTGTCCCTATGCTGCCCTGGCACTAGCATTGGCCAGTACATGATGTACACCGTATCTCTGCCAGCAGAACAGTGAGTGCAGCTCTGGAGTATATAATAAGATGTAGCTCAGTATCAGTAGCTGTGGTGATAAGAGAAATAAGTAAGGGTTTACGCAGTGTCTCCACCAACAGAACAGTGAGTGCAGCTCTGGCGTATACTGCAGGCTATAACAGATAAAAGGGGGTATCCATCTGATAAATCTTTAAGTTTATCAGCCTTAAAAAGAGAAAAACAAACAAACACACCTTTAAAACGCCATTGGTTCCAGGTAGTGTCAGACTGGGGTATAGTGAAGTTTATTCTTGGGATCCATCCTACAGCTATTGTATATGACTCATGCTTTCTGCCTCTCTAGCCATGCCAGGAGCCAAACAAGTTGCTTCCAGTGCCATTGCTGCTCCCCACTAGTGATGCCACATTCGTCGGGCACATGACACTGCAGCTAGACACTGGTCTCTTCCTGTATGAGCAGCAGGAGACTGCCGAGACCATTTGTTGCGGCATCATTAGACTGATGGTGACATCATTGGCTGACCACACTGGGAACAGCAGCTCTGCTGGATACAGGGGATTTTAAAGGGAGGCTTAGAGTTTTTTTCCCCCTGTTTTTAAGGCCCCTCCAAATGATAATTTCCCAGAACTTTCAAGAACCTCTCTACACCTCCCACATTAACTTATACGTACCTCTCCCATCAGGACCGTTCCAGAGCCCCAGTGACGTCATCCCCTCCGTCCCGCACTGATGATGCCACGTTCATGGTTCACAATACTACAACCAATCTCTAGCCTCAGCATGTGACCACAAAGGTATGTGATTGGCTGCAGCATCAAGTGATGTCATCAGTGGGGGACGGGCACTGGAGCAGTAAGTATGGGTTCATTTACTATTTTAGCCCAGCGGGAGGTTTATAGTCTTCCCCTGTAAGTAATGAATGTATGGAAAACATGGAGATCACGGTTGCTGTGACAGCGGAGAATCAGTAACGGTGGGATCAGCACTGCCTATCTCACAGCTATGAGGCCTCTCTATGGGAGATGGTATATAGCATCTCCATACCAGGAGTGACCATAGGAGGTGCAGAGAGTGAGGGCACCTGGAGCCCAGGTCTCTCTGGGTGATGAGGAGGAGGCTGGCACTATCAATGGCACAGGTTAGTTGGGGCCGCATTATCCACTCTACATTGCGGCTCAGGAGCTTCAGGTTACAGCTGTGTCTCCCTATGGCCCAGACGTGAAACTTAGAAGATACAAGAAAGCAAGAGGAAAAAAAAAGTTTTGACTGTCACTGAATATAAAGCCCAGCCCTCTACATAAAGCAGGGTCCATACAGCCCGCGCGAATAACACACCGAGGGCGGACAACCACCTCCTGCCCGTACCTGAAACCCGCAGCCAGGCTCGTCGCTCCTTCTCCCACGTGTTGGACAGTGGCGTCGCCTACTAGTGACGTCACAGCACATGTTCCTTCGACAGACGCGTCCGGTCACATGACAGAGGGACGCAGTGCTGGCCGCTGTGGAATGTCCCTCACCAGGATCCGTCCATATCGCTAATAGTCAGCTTGGTCTCCAGTAAAATGGTGACAGTTAGCGCGTGATGCAGGAGCAGCTCGACCTCTAGTGGGAGGCTTGACTGGATGATGTGTCTTTCTGTAAGTTTACGGTTTGCTTATCCCTAGAGAGCATACAGACATCCCCTGACATGTCAGGTTTAATGAATACTATGAATTCTCACGCTCCATTTTTGTAACTTGGCGCCTGCACATCAGATCTGAATAGATATAGAGGAGGGTATAGGGACAGGATGACTGACATATAATGCGCCAATCATTGTCTGGCAGATTCGCACCAAGCGTTGGCGCATTCTAGGTGCATTGAAATGTGTTGCACCATCTACAGAGCAGTGTCCAGCAGTTTTTTTACGCAAAATAAATACCGCATGAGAATTCATAGCTGTCGCCCTAAATACAGCTCTGCAGCATCTCCTCATACCTCTGGGTTGTGCTGTTCCTCTGTTATAGAGATGTATTACTGAATCAGTCAGATGGGTGTTACCATTCCAATTGTCAAAGGGGTGTGTCCCTGCACACATTAAAGGGGTTTTGCCACAATGTAATGTTGACGTGGGATCCTCCAAAATGGGTATTTAATCACTTTTCTAAATATATGTGATTACAAAAAGTGAAGCCTGTGAGAGCAACAGCATTGCTCAGTCCCCCTTAGTTTCCTGAAAGTTTACATTAGAACAACCAGCTGATCTGGCCACACTTGTCTTATCTGATGACAGGGAACATGAAGTAGCTTGCAAGGGACTGGGGAGTAAAAGCAGTGAAGGAGCCTGTGTCTTTTGTATACAGAATCTACTGGCTGTAATGTAATTATTTGAGTAAACATTTTAGATGCTCTCTGCTCACTCTCCCTCGTAACTCAGCATGCTGAGTTTATCTTCTCTCTGAGCAGATAAGAGTTATGGAACTCACTTCTTGGCAAAACCCCTTTAAGGGGGTGTTCATAGGGACATATTGTTTTTGTGTATTTCGGACATAATTCTGCCAAAGTTCACCCTGATTGCTGCACACTACAATTCCCATAGAGCGTAATGTAAAATCCGCGCTGTCAGTCACACAACATGTATTCTACGCTTGTAATTTGATGGCTGTCTGAAAAGAACTGATGGGTCAATACTTCCAGGCGTTTATGTGCCATAAAAGAGTTAGGTATAGGTGGCAGAAAGCTGCCTTGGGCACAGTGAATGCGTATTGTGGCACATACTGTTTGGGCCGCAATAGGCCATGTGAGACCCGGCCTAACTGTTAACACTGATTGGACAATGTCAGTCTGTGCAGGGACGCAGCCCCAGTTGGTAACACCTAGGATAGGAGTGGCATGCTCCCCGGATGCATTACGGGCCGTCCTAGTGACCAGGTCTTGGATTTCTATCATTGTGAAGCCTGAAGAAGAGCATTTATGTCCAAAACGTTGCTGCTCTATCTGACACAGTGGATGTGTATTTTATCATGACATGGAAAATGAAATGAAATTCATGAACAACCGTCACACTTGCCGACCGCCCCTGTCTTCCGTGTATTATATTGATGGCATCTGAGGTGGGCCATTGCGGGTCTGGCACCCAAGTTCATCAATAAGTGCGCTGCCTGTACCCCCAGTCTTCCAATTGGTAACATCCGGCTGATAAATTCAGTAGTAAATTTCCAGGAGGAATAATAGAGGAGCAGCACAACACAGTATCAGGGCTGTCATCAGTATGTTCAGGGCCCAGTACAGCGTCTGGGCTTCGGCTGTGTGGGGACTATCTTGCACAATATCATAATTTTTATTTTTCGTTGATCAGGGCCCCTGACAGCACTACTGCCCTGTTGAGGGCCCTGCACAGAGTTATGAGAGGAGATGCTCCAGAATGGTTATTTCACAGGGAACAAAAGGATGTGCTGGAACAGACAGGAACGAGCACAGGTCCTCCTTAAAGGGGTTGTCTCGCTACAATGATTGGGTTTTAATTAAAAGATCTTTAAAAAACAAGCAGCTTTGCAATATATGTTCATTACAAATGTCCTACTGATTTTGAGCTAGCCCTGTTCCTAGGAGTGCATCAGCTTCTCAAATTTCTATAGCAGCTGACCTGTTGATCCTTATCTTACTGGCTGTCAGGTCTGAATGTCTCATCACCTTTGAAGACAGGTCGGAGCAGAGAGCCCCTCCCGCACAGAATGCTTCTGTAGTGTAGGGAGGAGGAGGGAGGACTCTGGCTTCTATGTCCTTTGCTGCCTGGATTAACCCTGTGTGTGCCTGCTTCCTCCTGCTCTCAAATTAAAAATAGATAATAGATGTGACAGCAGTGACCCTGTCTTGTTACTATAATCATGATGTGTCTGTGGAGCTGTAACTATAATAATACTATACAGATCAGGCATGTGAACAGTTCATGCTGTGCTGTACTAGGGACACATCCTGAGTAACACTTTGCAGCTTTCCTGCCTCTGTTCTGAGAGGGTTTGTTTGTTGTTGCTGGAGATGTGGAGATATGTAAGCTAAGCAGAGGGTATAGGAACACTATTAGCAATCATAGACCTCTCTAGGCAGGCACACACAGGGTTAACTCTGGCAGCAATCCCCATGCTGTCTAGAAGTTACGGGCGGATAGCTGCCTGTGTGCTGAGGGGAGGGGGGAACAGGGAGGAGAAGAGGCAGAGAAGCTAGCAGGCCCCTCAATTCAACTCCCATTCACAGACAGAGGCTGAAAGCTATTAATGAGACAACTCCTTTAATCCCACAGATTTGGCACTTGCGGTAATGTACAGTCTTCATTGCTCCTTTTGGATTTTGTTTGCAGGCTGCAATGTTGGATCATGTTCATTATGAGTGGTTTCCTGCACACATGTATTCAGGATCTACAGTACCTCAGAAAAGTAAGTACACCCCTTACATTTTTGTAAATATTGTATTATATCTTTTCAGATTGCCAACAGCCTGAAACTGAGCAGCGGCACGATGGCCAAGACCGTACAGCAGTTTAATAAGACAGGTTCCACTCAGAACAAGGATCGCCATGGTCGACCAAAGAAGTTGAGCACACATGCTCAGCGTCATATCCAAAGATTGTCTTTTTAAAATAGATATATGAGTGCTGCCAGCATTGCTGCAGAAATGAAAAGGGTGAGAAGTTAGTCAGACCATACACCACACACAACATGCAATTGGTCTGCATGGCTGTCGTCCCAGATGGAAGCTTGTTGTAAAGATAATGCACAAGACAGCCTGCAAACAGTTTGCTGAAAACAAGCAGACTAAGGACATGGAGCATTGGAATCATGTCCTGTGGTCTGATGAAAGGAAGATAAATTTATTTGGTTCAGATGGTGTTAAACGTGTGTTGCAGCAAGAAGGTGAGGAGTGCAAAGACAAGTGTATCTTGCCTACAGTTAAGCATGGTGGTGGGAGTGTCATGGTTCTGTGGAGAGCTACAGTTCATTGAGGGAATCATGAATGCCAACATGTACTGTGACATACCGAAGCAGAGCCCTTCTGGGCCATAGAGCAGTATTCCAACATGATAATGACCACAAACACACCTGCAAGACCACCACTGCCTCCTTGCTAAAGGGGGTAAAGGTGCTGGACTGGCCAAGCATTTCTCCAGACCTAAACCTTAATGAGCATCTGTGGGGCAGCCTCAAATGAAAGGTGGAGGAGCGCAAGGTCTCTAACATCCACCAGCTCTGTGATGTCGTCATGAAGGAGTAGAAGAGGATTCCAGTGGCTGCAACCTGTGAAGCTCTAACTCCATGCCCAAGAGAGTTAAGGCACTACTGGAAAATGATGGCGGCCACACAAAATATTGACACTTTGGGCACAATTAAAATATTTACAAAAATGTGAGGGGTGTACTAACTTTTCTGAGATACTGTATGTTGTACTGAGACATAATATGCATCCATAGACTGCTATGGTCTCCTTTTGTACTCTAGGAATGTTTCCAAATCCATAAGAAACTTAATTATGTTATTTTCTTATGGATGTGGTATGATAGAAGTACTTTTGACTACAGGTATTGCTACTTGAGGAGGCACCATGTGGTTTCTCACCATGCTGTTCCACAAATCCTGCTCTTCACAGTCAGTTTCAGGCTCCCACTTCCTGTTCCAGCCATGGGTGGTTCTATGGCAGCAAACGCTACTTTAAGTTCACGTTTTTTCCTTTATGCACATGCTGTTTTTTCCTGATTGGTTTAGTTCCCATTTTAACTTTCCCCAGGACTTTTTATATTACTATTGATGTGGGTCTGACACTAGACATCCACTAATCAGTTGAATAATATCTCTGCATCCCTTTCATTGTAGGCTTAAAAAGGGGTGGTCGCACCATGCTGTATCACAGAGCCTGCTCTTACCTTCAGCTTCAGGCTTCCACTTCCTGGTCAGGCTGTGGATGGGTCTACTGTAGTTATTGGCATATCAGCTGTGCTATTCCTAGCTGAGTCTGTTAGAAGGACATTGGTGATGGAGGAGTTTTAATAGCAGGGCAGAATGTTATAAAGCTCTAAATGGTTAAACTTTGTCAGTAACAAAGATAATCAAGCTTTGGTGCTAGTGATAAGACACAGCAGGGAGTGATGTCAACATCTCAGTCTGTGCTAGAGCAGAGAGAGGTGGTTGGTAACCTAGGAAACCTTCTGTAAACATGCAGGAGATCATTTTGAAATTAAGCAAAATTAGAACTGCAATGTATTTGGTAATAGTTTTTTTATTTTAGGTTCCATGTTTAAAACTAATCAGTGTGATGGGAATACCCCCTTTAAAGTAAGGCACGGGCTGCTCAGGCTCTTCCATCCACACAGCTGTGACCATAACCAGCCTTGTTCAGTCATTATGTTTGGCAGTACCGTTTTAAACAGCCCTGTTGAATGTATGGGCAAATGTGTGAAACTCTATGTCTATATGGTGATTGCTTTAAAAAGTGATATAGTCTTTAATATACAGTTATATTCAAAAGCACATTCAACTAGACCTTTCAACGCAGCTGGAGCTGCTGGCATCCATTTACTCTAAGTCGGTGGATATGTTCGATATATGTGCTGATTGGTCAGACTTTAGGCTGTGTTGTGTGTAGCTCCCCTTGAAAAGTCAGCTGTTTGCCAGAGTTGGCTGTCATAAGATTTGTTTGTTATTAGATTGCACATTAGTTTGTGTAAAAACAAGTGCAGCAACTTTCTAATATAATTTGTGTTTCAATTTCTCATCATTTTTAAGATCTCTGCTTACTGTCAGCAAATGGAAACATGTTGGTTCACAAGCAAGAGCTGAAAACCTGTTATGATTGTGTCCAAGTGACACTGACAATATAAAGAAGATTAAAGGGGTTTTGCCACGAATTAAAATTGATGTGGGAAGCTTGCAAATGAAATAACAAACATTTTCACCATTCATTATTATTAAAAATTCTGCACCGTTTTTTTTTTTAGCTTCTCCTTTAGTGATTCATTGTTTACAGCTCATCTCCAGGGGATACGACCAGGGCTGAGAGCTCCTCAGCCCTGGTCGCACATGCTCAGACATCACTTCTCCTCTCAGGCAGCTACTGCGTGTTCAAACCCCAAGTGCTGTCACTCTTCTTCCGTCCTCTGTGCTCTTAAGTAATTAGTCAAACAGTGCAAATAAATAAATAGAACCCTCAATCAGGTCTGTGCATTGATAAAGAGAAAAAAAACAACATAGGTTTGGTTCCTGCAGGGATCTGAACCTAGGACCCTTGTGCCTGGAGGCAAAAAACTTTGCCTCTCAGCTACTCACAATGCTTTACATAAACAGACCTGTCTTTGACTAGAGAGGAAAGGCCTGGTGATGTCATCCTGCTGGATCACATGATATGCAATTCAAACAAATCACACACGCCCCCTTCTGAGCACACAGAGCTGGATGCAGGAGATATGAAATGAGATCGTGGCAAAACCCCTTTAAAAAAATCCCAATCCTATCTGACATAGAAGCCTGTGCAGCTTCCAGCTCAAGCAAGACCCGTCCAGTTGTGGAACGATGAATGTCAAGTTCTTGATGGAGATGCGTGGTCATCAGCAGAGGAAAAAGAAGAGACTCCAACAAGATGTTATTTAAAAGATCCTGATGTTATTATAATATGTTCAGTCATTAGACCAGGACACTGACACGGCAAAGCTCCAGCACCTCTAGGTGCCATAAGGCTTTCAAAGTGCATAAAACCTGTTTCACAGAGCCACAGGCAGCTTCAGATTCACAGTTCCTCACTCTTCCTAGTCAGGCTGTGGGTGATTCTATAGCAGTGCTTAGCAAATCAGCTCCATATTTCCTGCTCTTCTAATTGCACTGACATGACTACAGGAGATCTTATCTATAGTGCAGAGTGCTACAAAGCTCAAAGTAAAGTTTAGCCTGTTGTGCTATAGTGTTCCAAACAGGATTGCTTTACCATTATCATATCCTCCCTGTCTCACAACCCCAGACAACTATTCAACACCTTCAACTTTCTCCTATATCTCCCATCAGCAGATGATTTCGCTACTCAGCTATCAGACAAGGTCAACCTCATCAGAGAAAGCTTCACCCCACAGTCCCCACTGCCCATCGCTACACCGGCACAGTCCCCACTACCCACCTAGTCTACTCTTCTTCCTTAACTTTCTTCTCCACTGTTACTCATGACAAGCTTTCCTCTCTACTGTCCAAATCCAACCTTCCTACCTGTAATCTTGACCCACTGCCATCCCACCTCATCCCAGATCTTCATGGTGTTATCATCCCAGCCATCACTGACCTTTTCAATCTATCTTTAACCTCTGGCATCGTCCCTTCCTCCTTCAAGCACGCCACCCTCACACCCATCCTCAAGAAACTGTTGACCTCCTCTTCTCTGTCTAACCATTTCCGTATCTCACTGCTTTAATTTGCTTCTAAACCTCTTGAACAGCACATCTGCCTTTAACTGTTCTCTCATATCTCCACCAACTCTCTTCTTGACCCGCTGCAGTCTGATTTCTGATTCCACCACTCTACCGAAACTGCCCTAACCCAGGTCGCTGATGACCTAGTAACTGCTAAAGCCTCACGCCGCTACTCTGTCCTTCTCCTCTTATACTTGTCCTCCGCCTTTGACACTGTCGACCATTCCCTCTTGCTACAAATCCTCTCATCCTTCAGCATCATGGACTTGTCCCTTTCCTGGATCTCCTCATACTTCACTGACGTTTAGTGTCTCGCCCTCTCTCTTTTAGCGTCCCCCAGGGGTCAGTCCTGGGCCCACTACTCTTCTCTATCCACGCTCTTGGCCTGGGTCAGCTCATAGCATCACACGGCTTTCAATACCACCTGTATTCTGATGACACCCAACTCTACATCTCCAGCCCAGGTGTTAACTCTCTGCTCCCCCGGATCCCAGACTGTCTATCTCCATATCCTCCTCCTTCTCCTCCCGTCTCCTAAAACTAAATGTGGAGAAAACTGAATTCATCATCTTTAAACAGTCTCGCTCTATCTCCCCACCTGATCTCTCTGTCACTGTCAATGGCTCTACCCTCTACTTCTGTAGGTCCGCTGCTTTGGAATAACCGTTGACTCCTCTTTGTGTTTCAAACCCCACATCCAAACCCTCACCTCTTCCTGTCACCTCCACCTGAAAAATATACCTCAAATCTGCTAATTCCTTAATTTTTATACTACAAAAATGTTAGTTCATGATCTTGTCATCTCCTACCTAGACTACTGCAACATCCTACTCTGTGGCCACCCGTCTAGCACTCTTGCTGCCCTCCAAACCATCCTCAACTCTGCTGCCCGCCTTATCCACCTCTGTTCTCGCTACTTCTCTGCCTCTCCCCTCTGCCAATCCCTACACTGGCTACCCATTGCCCAGCGAATCCAGTTCAGGTTGCTTATCCTGACCTACAAGGCTCTCCATAACCTATCCCCTTCATACATTCCTACCTAAATCTCTAGATACCTCCCCTCACACAATCTCCGCTCCTCACAGGACCTTCTTCTCTGTTCTCCCTGTGTCAGCTACTCACACAATCGTCTCCAAGACTTCTCCCGTGCTTCCCCCATACTCTGGAACTTACTGCCCCAACACATTAGATTCTCCGCTTTCACCAGCTTCAAAAGCAACCTGAAAACCCATCTCTTTAGGAAATTATATAATCCACAATAACCCCGCTGCCACTACACCACTGCACAACCATGTCTGCCCCTCACCTCCTGTCTCTTTCCTCCTTCCTTGTAGATTGTAAGCCTTCGAGAACAGGGTCATCCCTCCCTCTGTACCAGATGTTAGTCATTTATCATCACCATTGTACTTGATTGGTGTATGTTATGTAAGTAACCCCCCTGAAATGTGCAGCACCCTGGAATCAGTGGCACTCTAAAATAAATACTTCAGAGGAAGGCAAAACCCCCCATTAGGTAGAAGCCAATTGTCTTAATTTTAGGGAAAAAAATTCCTTCCCGAGTCCATTCTGACAATCAGAATTAATCCCTGGATCAATGACCCTTCTCCAGAATCTTAGTCACTATAACTTGTTGTACATGATAGCAAAAAAAATGGGGGAGGAGGAAAATCCAGGAAACTCCCAGAAAAATGTCAGGAAAAGTTCGTGTTAGCAACACAGTTGGTAATTTGCTTAGAACAGGAGATATTTGTAAGTCTCAGTGGGGTATGGTCACTTTAAGATACCACAGGGACGACAGATATGTGACTGCCTAGAGCTACACTTCATCCCAGGCAGGAAGGGATATGGAGTGGGCTGAATTTTACATTAGGGGGTATGCTATATGCCTTATTTGCCCAGGGCATCAGAATACCTTGTCTCAGTCCTGCTCTGAACCATCATGTAGTGAGATAAGAATCTAACATGTAAAATGGGAACCTATGGAAAAAGAATATGGCAATATAATGTACAACAAAGCATATAAAGGGAACTTCTAACTCCAAAAAAAGATTACTTTAGCCACAGAACTCTCAGCTCGGGCAAGTGGTCACTCAGCAAGGCAGTGTTTGCTTGGTGACAAGGTAAAGTACTCCATAGATACAGTATCTCACAAAGGTGAGTACATCCCTCACATTTTTGTATATATTTTATTATATCTTTTCATAGGACAACACTGAAGATGTGACACTTTGACACAATATAGTCAGTCCACAACTTGTAGAAACATGTAAATATGGTGCATCCTCAAAATAACTCAATGTATAGCCATCAATGTCTAAACTACTGGCAACAAAGGTGAGTACACCCCTAAGTGAAAATAGACAAATTGTGTCCAAATTGTCAATATTTTGTGTGGCCACCATTATTTTCCAGCTCTGCCTTAACTCTCTTAGGCATGGAGTTTACTAGAGCTTCACAGGTTGCAGCCACTGGAATCCTCTTCCACTCCTCCATGACATCATCACTGAGCTGGTGGATGTTAAGAGACTTTGCGCTCCTCCGCCTTCCATTTGAGGATGCCCCACACATGCTCAATAGGAGAGACACACGTGGTCAGTCCAGCACCTTTACCCTCATTTCCTTTAGCAAGGAAGTGGTCGTCTTGGAGGGGTGTTTGGGGTCATTATCATGTTGGAATACTGCCCTGCAGCCCAGAAGGGAGAGGATCATGCTCTGCTTCAGTATGCCACAGTACATGTCACAAGGCATTATGGGAAAGGGGCTGAGAAGCCCACAGTGCCCTCTGTTGGTTGTAACAAATCCTCAATTTGCTTTTGACCCACCGAGTCTTGAGAAAGCAAAAAGGATTTTTTTAGCCAGGCCAGTATCTCTCATCTACAGACAACGCCGTTTCGGATTTTTGTCCCTCTTCAGTGCAGAGTAGAGAAGATACTGGCTGGCTGTGTGGGAGGCATCGGGTAGCTCAGGAAGGGAAGATCTCTCCTTAAGGAGAGCACCGAACGAACGGCTTTTAGAGTTTTTGTTTTGCCTTTTCGCCCTCTACTTAGCATCTGCATATCACAAGGCATTATGGGAAAGGGGCTGAGAAGCCCACAGTGCCCTCTGTTGGTTGTAAGAAATCCTCAATTTGATTTTGACCCCCGAGTCTGAGATCTTCCCTTCCTGAGCTACCCGATGCCTCCCACACAGCCAGCCAGTATCTTCTCTACTCTGCACTGAAGAGGGACAAAAATCCGAAACGGCGTTGTCTGTAGATGAGAGATACTGGCCTGGCTAAAAAATCCTTTTTGCTTTCTCAAGACTTGGTGGGTCAAAAGCAAATTGAGGATTTGTTACAACCAACAGAGGGCGCTGTGGGCTTCTCAGAGCCTTTCCCATAATGCCTTGTGATATGCAGATGCTAAGTAGAGGGCGAAAAGGCAAAACAAAAACTCTACAAGCCGTTCGTTCGGTGCTCTCCTTAAGGAGAGATCTTCCCTTCCTACACTACATGTCAGCAGACATGGTTCCCTCAATGAACCGTAGCTCCCCACTCAGCAGCACTCATGCAGCCCCAAACCATGACACTCCATGCTACCACCATGCTTGACTGTAGGCAAGAAACACTTGTCTTAGTACTCCTCACCTAATTGCCTCCACACACGCTTGACATCATCTGATCCAAATAAGTTTATTTTGGTCCCATCAGACCACAGGACATGGTTCCAGTGATCCATGTCCTTAGTCTGCTTTCTTCACATCTTTAGAAAAGGCTTTCTTAGGGGACGACAGCCATGCAGATCAAGTTGATTCAGTGTGCAGCGTATGGTCTGAGCAATGATAGGCTGACCACCCCTTTTACCACTGCAGCAATTTTGAGCATGTGCACTCAAATTCATCAGTCGACCATGGCGAGGCCTGTTCTGCGTGGCACCTTGTCTTGTTAAACCACTGTATGGTCAGGCACAATTTATCCATTTTCACATAAGGGTGTACTCATTTTTGTTGCCAGCGGTTTAGGCATTGATGGCCGTGCCTAAGAAAAAGATCCCATTCCCTACTACTTCTGGCATTCGGAAATAGTAAATGTGCCAAAGCCACTGTAATACTGCATAATGCAAGGCTTCAGAGCTCCGGCTGCACTGTACCCCACACAGAAGGCTAAAAACTGAAGCATGCTCTAGGAGTCTGACCCCAGCAAACCTACATCAAGGGGGTGTTATGGTGAAACATGAGGTCCCTCAATTTTCCATCTACACAGGAGCAGCTCCAAAGCAGCAGTGAATGCCACGATTCTGAAAACCACTTTCTGCTGTTCCTGTATTAACCGAGGCTCCTGCTGCAGTACCATAACAGAACGATATACACCCATATACAAGAGGTCCATAACGTACAATAGTGACCTTTAGGTCCATCAGCGACAGACGGAAAAAAATGAATGGCGTTAGATTAGTATTTTTTATAGGGAATTACAAGTCTTACAATTACAAGTATTAATCTGTACGGCTATTTTAGCTGCCTTCTGTCCACTCTGGTCAGTTCTAAAGTTAGGAGGGTATTACATAAAGCATTGCTGTTGCAATTTTGCTTCTTTTCAGATAGAGTTCAGTTCCTGCTCGTTTAGAGATGGTTTCCTAGGTTACAGACAACTTCTCTGCTCTAGCAGTGGCTGGTATAGTCACTCCCTGCTGTATTTTATTAGCAGAAAAGTGGAATCTTAACCCAGAATTACTGAGTCTTGGTCTTAGGTCTACAGGGACACTGTTACCGCTGTATGTAAATACACAGAGAACAGTGTGTCTTGGCCGTAGGCACATTTTTCACACTAAGGGCATGTCCCCACTGCACTGTTTTTCAGCCGGTTTTCAGTTTTGAAGACTGTCTGACAAACTTACACGGACCTTAATGGAAAATCCTAGACCGGCCTCAGGCGGAATATGAATGTGGACTTTTCTCCGCAAACCAGACTTCCAACCGGTATTTGCACTGTGCCGTGTGAACGGCCCCTAAGAGCTTCCTCTCAAGAGGAATATGGTTTTGTTAGTTTTTATTTATAGCCAGCAATCCTGCTTGATCACCATTTTTTTTTTTCTTTAAGCTGTTCCATCAATGACCCCCAAACAGTCCTGGTCAAAAAACTAGACAAGACTATCAATGCTCAAGCAACACCCAAGGTCTGCACTGGGAATGTTCGTGTGGAGGGAATGACCCATTAGTCTGTGTATAAAGCACATCGGCAGAATGGTTTTTCCTTGTGACTGGGGCTGCTATGATAGCAAATGGGGGGAAAAAAAGCAGTATAAAAATATTTTTCCAGGAATTCTGGGAAGAGTTAAAAGGAAGCTGTAAGTTTATGCTACCATCTCCTAGAGCAGGATATGAAAGAGGGAGAGAAGCCAAGCTGTGTGATTTATGGGTTGATATGACTGAGCAGAACTTGAGTAAAAAAAAAAAAAAAAACCCACATAACAGAAGATACTGACTTTAGCCCTTATTTATCCCGCCCACATACAGGTAGTGACAGATTTTCCTGTATCAGTATGTATACAAAACACAACTGTATGTGGGTGGGGTTAGCAGTACTTTCATAGATTTTCTGCTTTCTTTTTTACTCAGGAATCTTACTCCAAATGATATAAACCCGTCACAGAGCTCAGCTTCTCTCTTCTATCATATAATCCTATATATCACAGCACTCAGCTTCTCTCCCTCTATTATACGGTGTTTCCCGGAAAATAAGACACCTTCAAAATAAAGACAGATTTTGTTGAATTCACAAATATAAGGCACCCCCCGAAAATAAGACAGTGGAAATCAATGCTGCAGCTCCCGATACACAGGGCCGTCCCCAAGCCCCACTCACCCCGAGAAACAGCCCTGGGACATATTGTTGTAGTACCTGAGTGTTGAAGGACATGTGACCGATGTCACCACAGGTCCTGAACATCCCAGGACAGGAGACAAAGTACATGTAAGTGAGGGATGTGGGCACAACAGAGCAATGATACTGACACACACACACACACACACACACCTCACAGGATGGCTGATGGGGCATGCTGGAACTTCTAGTTCTACAAGTCCCAGCATGTCTCATTTGCCATACTCTGAGAAGTCACTGCAGCTGCCAGAAAATGTCCTTTACATCTATCCAATGGTTTGTGACTCTAAACAGATATATATATATATATATATATATATATATATATATATATATATATATCTAGACACACACACACACTAGTATAGCATGCTATAATTTGTGGAAAAATAAGACATCACCTGAAAATACGACATAGTGCATCTTTAAGAGCAAAAATTTATACAAGACGCCGTCTTATTTTCAGGGAAACCGGGTATAACCCTATATATCACAGAGCTCAGCTCCTCTCCTCCATCATATAACCCTATATATCACAGAGCTCAGCTCCTCTCCTCCATCATATAACCCTATATATCACAGAGCTCAGCTTCTCACCCTCTATCAGATACTGCTCTTATATAGGGGAGCATAAACCACCTGACCGGAATCCTTTAAGTACACACCTAAAATTAAATAAAAAAGAAATCCTAATCATACACTACTAACAAATTCAATAAGTAGATAATGATTTATATCATAATACAATCTCATTATGAAAAGTGACAAATTCAGCTGGGTTCACACTGTGGAATTTGCAACGTTGCTGGTACCTGTCAGGGTATTGGTGGATAAAAGGAACCGGGACCGATACCGCGACCAGCCTATAATCATTAATATTAAGTCCCATTTGCCAGCGGGATAATCTCTGTGCAGGACACACAAGCTTGGTCTACCATGTTTAAAAAGTATATACTGCCAGCAACTAGAGCAAAGATGGTCCTATTTTGAACTATGTGCCAGCTGTATATGCTTTTTGTAAGGGAAATAAGAATAGCTTGTGTCCCACTCAAAGCAGATACCACCGGCAAACATGGTCCAAATAGGATTTTGTACTAATAATGTCTATGGGCTGGTACCCATTTTCCCGATCGATACCTGCAATGCAATGTATACCAGTGTGAACCCAGCCTCTCACACACTACATATAAAAATAGTGGTGTTGCACCAGCAGAAAAAACAGCAAATATATAAAATGTCCTTTAAGTCCAAAAGACAAAGTATTAAGGATGTGCCAATTCCACCCCCAATCTCAAAAGCCAAAATGTTAAATTTACTTCCATGTCATTTCTATTTTGTGGTACTATTTTGGGGACAACATTAAATAAAGGGTTTTTTCACTATGCAGTTTCACAGTCCGCTTTTCTTTCGCTCTGCCTTAGTCAAGGGGTGTGTGTGTGTGTGTGTGTGTGTGTGGAGGAGGGGCCTACAGCAGTGATTAATATTTTTAGCTTTTCTGTAACTAACAAGACATCACGAAGAGGACTGAAAACAAAAGCTAATCTGGTTAGAGATCGCGTCTGCTGGGAGCGAGCTCTTCGACTATAGTGACGCAGGTAAGATTTTATCTCTTGACTATAGTAAAATCAAGACTAATGTATTTGGGGGGGGGGGGGGGGAGAAACTTCAGTTTTTTTAGTTACTTGTCCCTACATTTTGAAAGCTTATCTTTGTAGTGAGAAGACCCCTTTAACAATTTAGGGAAAGAGGGGAAAACCAAAGTTCCAAAAAGTTATTTCATTATACCGTATCAATGTTTAGGGCCTATTCTGCGAATTATAATATATTTTATACAATAAATGTTTTTGTTTTTTTTTGTACTTAAACTCTTTCCTTCTTTTTTAATGTACTTTTGTTTTTTTTCCCCCCCAGTACCACCAACTCTACTCTTAAATACAGTGGTTCCTCAAAATGGCAGGACGGGAGGGAGAAGCAACCACCCCCGCCTAGTGCCTAAAAGGAGCATCTCACCCTCGCATTTAGAGAACAGTAGAAAACTGTACTGTGGAGAGGCGCTTACTAGACTGCCAGGCACTTATACAGATTTTTTTCAAGTAAAATGCTCATGATACTTTGTTAAATCTTCCAGTCAAATCACATGAGCCACATATCGGCAGTGTCTGTATGTTGTATTGCGGTTTAAAGGTAGCGTCCTAGAAAGAACCATTCTATGTTGTATATTGTATCCCGAGGTCCCACTGTACTGCAATACTCTTGTATTGCAGTGGATTATTGCCTGCTGGTGTTTTGAAGCCTATTAGGCCTTGCCAAAGGCAAATATACATGGTATAGGAGTGGAGCCTTTAACGGTAGTTTAAGTCTATACAGTATTTAGGAATCCATTAACAGGATATATATTAAAGGGGTTGTCTCACTACAAGGATTGCTTTTTATGTTAAAGATCTTGCAAAAACAAGTCACTTTGCAATGTGTCCATTAACAGTGTCCTACCTATTCTGAGATATCCCCTCTTGTATGAGCTGCATCAGCTCCTCAGGTCACTATAGCTAAAGACCTGTTTGATCTCTCCTAATAGGCTGTCAGCACTGGTTGCTATAGCTACAGACCTGGCTTCTACTGCAGTCTAGTAGAAGCCAATAAACACACCTCTGAATTCAAAATGAAACCAAGAAAACAGGACTGAGTTAAGATGAATCAATGTAGTGACACAATCCCTTTAAGGACGTGATGCATTCATTACACATGTGTTTTCTATGGGAAAACCTTCAACCATAGCCTGTTGTGACAATTCTAAATCCATCCATGCATAAATATACTACAAGAATGATAAAACTATCTGGAGTGAAATTCTGTGAACGTTGCCATTCTAGAGGGACAACAGCTACATCCAGAGACCCGAAGTATCAACCACCACAAATAACCAGTGCAGAATAGGAAATCCTTCAGCAAAAAAAGGCTATGTTCACACTTCTTTTCTGGCTCCCTTGTGGGTATCAGTCAGCACGTAAAGCATGTATATTGGGCAAACAGAGAAAATGTAGCACAAATAGGACTTCATCTGCTCTATGGTTTCCTGTGGCTCAGCCATGGTCTATGCTGGGTTGCAGTTTTTTTTACCAAGTCAAAAAAACAAAAAAAACAAAAGTGTGAACATAGCATAATCAGTATACGGAATCACTATATTATTTATGAAGAATGTCCACCGTTGTCTAATTTTTTTATTTTAGAGTTAGTGAAACGGATCCACCTCTACTGTTCTGGGTACACAGCTCCTATGCTGAACAAGCTGGCTGCAAACAAACCCCGATTAGTCTGATCCTAGACATGCATCACTTCCATCTATGGCCCAATTCTTGCTTACATACATTCGTGAATTAGCAAATACAGGGGAAAGACGGATTGTAGTACTCATGTGTACATACCCTTTAATGCTTTTCTGTTACCAAGGCTTGAAAGTATCAAGTACCATAATGCTCATTAACAACTTGTATTATATGGATGTAGCAAAGTTTAACTTGACATTGAGATCTTACTTCACCAGGTTTTTGACAAATTTTAGACCACTTTACCATAAACTGATGTCAAATTAAGCTTTGCTGCATCTGTATTCCTGAGCTTATTATTTAGCTGCCATGGCATGAAAACGTGACTAGAAATTGGGGTGATGACTACTGCTGTCATTACAGCTCCCTCAGAGCAATCCCCCAGCTTTTTTTTATGAATTTAAAAGGTTTTCCAGAATTACAAAGGGAGGCACTGCCTATCTTTAGACTATGTTTTTTAGAAAGGGAAGATCTCTCCTTAGGGAGAGCACCTATATAGGCGTGTGGAGATTCGAAATTGCCTTTTTGCACTCCACAAAGCATCTGCGTATCACAAGGCATTATGGGAAAGGAGCTGACAAGTTCAAGTGCCCTCTGTTTGATGTAACAAATACTCAATATGATTTGGAATTTTTTTTTATGCAACTTCACCTTGTTTACTTCCATGGGGCTGAGCTGCATTACCATGGACACTCACCAAATCCTGGACAAACCCTTACCCTCTATGCAGTCACAGACTCATCACCCCCATATTTAAAGGAACCGTACAAAATAAGAAATAAAAGAATTTTTATTTTTTCAACCGAAAAACTGTTCTTTTTCACAATGGTGCCTGGTATTGCAGCTCAGCCCATACACAACCCAACTTGTCCCCATTGCTTACATTGTTACCATGTTGTGGGCTAAAAATTGTACTAATTGAGCCCAAAATTAGACCAGCGACAAAGGATAGAGGTAAACTTCAATTTCGGTCTTGTGTATACAGCACCAGCATTGTGTCCCCCATGCCCCTTCCACCATACAGAACTCAGAAAGCTCTCTCAATAGTGTTTTGTGTTTTATTATACGACAACGCGTTCTGTATTAAAAAGGATGGAGGTAGGGTGTCTGTCCTGGGTGACACCCCTCTTGCCCTCCTCGGGCAGCACGAGGGGATTGGAGCAAATAAAATTAAAGACAAACAAAAACAAAAAGGATTTCATTCTTAAACCAGGATGCAATTTGCTCCTGTGAACAGGGAGAGTTTCTGGCCTTTGGGGTATTTGGTGCAACCCTGAACGCCGGATGAAGGGGTGGACCCCATTTCACGAAGCAGCAGCACCATATGATCTGCCCTCGGGCTATTGCGGTCACAGTGACACCTTGCAGGTTCAAGATTCCTGTGACCACCCTTCTGTAATTGTTCCTGGGGTGGGGTTCAGCTCTGCTGAGTCTTGTCCCTGGATGTCGATTTGTTGAACAGGTCCGGTGCTCTTTCCCGGGTCATCTGCTCTTGGTTGGGAATGTATGGGATGGGTGGACGCTTTGTCCTCCTGACCAGAGGAGGGGGATTGTTATTGCTGAGCCATCTGCTGTAGAAAGATACATTTATATTAGAAAAATGCTCTCAAGAACAGTGACAGAAAATAGTTCTATGTACTCAGAACTTGTCAAAATTACAAAAGCCTCTTCTTACAGTAGCTTCAGAAGAAGTTTTATAATGTCATATAGTCTGAAGGTGGCAATTAAACTTAATTCCATTTACAGATCTTCGACCACTAAAAATAGTAAACTGTATTGTACAGATCAATAAGGAGAAAAGCTCAGAAGATAAAGCGGCTCCACACTTAACGTTTCCTTCAGGGAAAAGTTTAGTTACATGATTACTATTTACCTGCTGGGGTTGAGGTTCACCACTTCTGCTTGCCAGGCGGCTGAGAATGTTCCGCTCTGACATCTGTAACCTCACAGCAACTGGGGGGATGCGGGCAATGGTGGCTGGGAGCCGCGTCACATCAGCTTTCATGTCACTCAGCAGTTCCTCCAGCTGTTTAAGTACTATAGGAGATATAAGAGGGTATAGCTCCAGATAGTATAAAGACACACATAAGGCATCTTGTTCTATACGGAGACGCATAGTTTGGAGGACCAAGTAGTTACTCACATTAGGCAAGTTTATGTGAATAAGCTACACGACAATTCTGTGCACATAGCACTGCTATTCTTACCTTTGTGTAAAACAGCATTAGCTGGCTTGTTCCCTGCCATAGACTCTTTAGATAAGTGCTGGTGGCTTTCGGCCAAACACTCCACCTCTGCAAATCGAGTATTCAGAGCCATGGACGGGTGCGAGGGATCTTCGACATGTTCAGATAAGCAGCTCGTCTCAGCTGCTCTTCTATGACAAGTGCCTGTTCTAGAAGCTGTAAGAAGAGGAGTAAACGGGATTAGGAAAAGGCAGTTATTTATGTGAAGACGTTTAGGAATTAGCTATGATAATATAGAGGATCACTGGCTGCGTCTTAAATGCCTGTTTTAGTAAATACAATTCTGAAGCATCGTCTCATATCTCCGGGTTATGCTGTTCCTCTGTTATTCCTTCTGAATGTACTACTGAATCTGTCAGCTGGGTGTTATCGTTCCATTATTCAAAAGTGTGTCTTTGAACCCACACAGATTGTCAGCGCTGATTGGACAACGTCAGACTGTCCAGGACAGCCCCCTCCTCTCAAATTGGTAACACGGAGCTGACATTCAGTAATCCATTACTAGAAGGAGTAACAGGGACAGCACAGTTACAAGAGAAAATGGCCAAGCATTTCTGCCCATGAGCAGTGTTTTGTTTTTTTCCAGCGCAACTCCATTCACTTAAATTAGACACGCTGCAATTCCAGAGACAGCCCATAGACCAGGGTGGCACTGAACCACCGTAAACAATGATTAGCCAACATGCTTTGACTATTTGGAGAAGCTAATTGCAGGTTTCTTTTCATCAAGCAGAAATAAGCAGCTCCAAGTAAGATTCAATTTAGCACATTTAGTGTTCACTACAGTAAAAAGAATAAGTATTATAAACTGATTCATCTTTCAGAAAAAGCAGCCAACATATTAAAGCAATCACGCAGCACTAACCTTAAACCGTCGTGCCAGAAACTTGTTTTTGATCTCTAGGAAGTTGCCTCTGTTCACTTCTCCTTTAAAAGGTTCATTGAGGATGGCATACCGCACATCATTCTGAATGTCCTGCCAGCGCGCATAGCCATGACTGAGCGTGTATTAAGGAAAAGGTCTATACAAGAATGTTACACTTTATATAGATCATTAACTCATTCTGTATCATTATTGTATCATTGGTCCCCAAATCACTGCCAGTTACTACAATAGTAGCACTGCAGTAAGGACTCGTTCACACTGCGCTTCTGAATGCTTATTTAGGGCATATTCAGAACAGAAACCGCCCCAAAATAAGTGCCTAGAAAGTAAAAAAAACCAACAGTAGGACACCTTACATTGATTTCAAGATTTGACTTAAGTATATGTTGGTGCGTACTGTCCAGACCTACAAAGAATTGACATAAGGCGTTCACGCACCGACAGACACTATCGTATAAGAAGCAGGAATCTGCCTCTGGCAGTTCGCTTGGTTTCCTCTCGAAATTCTGCGCTTGCAAATTTTCAAGGAGGAAACAATGCGTTTTCAGCACGGCCAGTATTCACGCAGAACATGCTTTGTATGGACATCCCTTTAAACTGCATTTGTTTTCCAAACAAAGGATACTTTATAATGCCGGCTAGCAGCCAGTAGTCATGCCGTCGATGCCAGATCTCATAAGTCTTCTTGGTAACTGTGGCTGCCCGCTCTTCATTCTGACATAACGAGTGGAGTTCTGTAGGAGGGAGAGACAAAATCCTTTTTAAAACTACTTAAAAAAAGAAAGAAAAAGAAAAGAAAGTTGATTCCAAGAGCTTATGCATTGACCCACACTAGGTGCCATGGTAAACATTACAACTGTAGTAGTCGGAACCATAAGCTATAAAATCAAATCCAGTTGTGTGCTGCCAGCTTGGTCTTCTTTCACACTTGTTTCATGGCTTCCCATTTTACAGGACCAATGACTGATCCGTTATGCTCAGAGTATCAGTCCCCTTCTTACCCCAATATATAAATACTGGTCTTTTACTCGATATCATGCACCATACAGATAGCACTAGTATCCTGATAAAACCCAGCAGCCCTCTCTCACTTTACCTGTGAAGCCGCCATCTGCAATATTAAACATAAATCTCTGCTTAGTGGCTGCAGCCTTTTTCTTTATTTCCTCAGTGGACTCTTTAGGTGTTTCTCCGTTCTGTAATGCGACAGGCTGGACATCATCTAGAAAAGTAGTGTGGGACACGGATTCATACAAGCAAAGCAAATTAAAGAAGGATTATGGATTTCGGCTGTGCTTGGCTATATTCATATACTTATTAGGGAAAGTCAATTATTACATATATTTAGTACTGTCTAAAATGCTAGAGGGTCAGTGTTCTGTTTATCTATCCCCAGGAAAGGACATAAATGTCATTGAGGAGACTGCCCTTTCAATCAGATAAGCCATACTAACCTTTCTTATCATCCACAGTTATAACATCATCATTTTCCTTCTCTGGTTCCGGTTTCTGCTCAGTCTCCATGGGCTCAGCAGCAGCAACAACAGGTGGAGGAGGTGGTGGGTGGTGGTGGCGGCGGCTTCTCCTGATTTTCTGACTCCTCTGCCTTTACCTCTGCCTGGGGGGGTCTCTGTTTGAGTTCGAGATTCTGCTGCTGGAGTTGGAGTTGTTGTACTCTGGAAAAAGTATTATTACTAAGATTTACCAAGTTTAGAACAGCTAATAAATGTACTTGAAGTAAGAGACTCCATTTTATTGGGTAGGTATTAACATGACACCACATAAATGTATTCACACCTGTACTGATGGAGCACGTTGCGAATGCGACCAGCTCAGCTCGTTATTTTCCTCAGGAGGTTTAGATTCCGGTGGTGTATTTTCCTCTTTTACAGATCCCTCCTCAGCTTTGACACCCTCTTCTGCAGAGAAAAATAGATCACTCAAACATCCAACCAAAGCAAGCCTGAAATGGCCCACTAAACATTAACTATCCTGTCAAGCCTTTAAGGGAGTGCACCTTTCTGTGTGCAGCCCTCCTAAACAGACAGAGTTGATGTATGTCCAGCCATGGATCCCTCTATCAGACATGACATAAGGAGCATAGTTACATGGCCAGACTAGAGAAAAGTTTAACCACTGAAGTCAGATTCAGTTTATCTCTGAGAAGAAAGCAGTTAAATATATATATATATATATATATATACCATTTGCTACAGCTGGGGCTGGAGTATTAGGCTGTGTATCCCCTGGTGTTGATGGAGTGGGTGTTTTAGGAGATGGAGAATCAACTGGAGAGGTCTTCTTGTTCTCCTCTTGTTCAGCAAGCTCTGGCATGCTCCAGCGACCATTAACATGTTCAAACTCTTGAACCTGATGAAGTAAATGTACGTATTTAAGCGCACTTTAGATCATAAACAACTTTTCATTAAACAATTGTACAAGCAAATACAATCATTTGTCATACATCTTATTACAGAAAAGAGGTTGGCAGCAGTCGCTAGGAGCAACATGAAGCAAAAATTTTAGCTCCTCCTGCAAATACTAAATTTGTACACAGGCCATTGGAGCAACCGAAAAACAAGACAAAAAAAACCCCCAAAACTATGTAAACTGGGGACAAAACAAAACACACACAATACTTGGGTGAATTCCTTGAGAAAAGGCAGACAAGCAGCAAAAAAAAAAAAAAAAAACCAACCCTTTTTTCTTGCTCCTGATACTGGGAGTCAAAGACTGAAGGATGTCCACCATCTCCAGGAAAGAGAATAAGAACCTAGAACAAGCTTTTTTCTTTTTTTTTTCCCCAGAGAACACAACCAGGACAGAGCAGTTAGCCCAGGAATAAAAGGTCTGGGGACATGAATAGCTAACCAGATTTTAAAGCCCCATGGGCCAACTTTGCAGATCCGTGCTCCTGGGAAAAGCCTAATCTTAGAGCAGTTTCAAAAGGAAGAGAGGATATGTATTTTAAGAAGGACATGGCAGAACGTCATGTTTCCTTAGGTGTCGAGCAACTTTTTAACAGTTGCTGGAAAAGTATCCCAGGGACTAAGAAACAGTGTTACGGTTGATTCCGAGTTAAGTAAACTGTTGCCATTACTATACTAAATGAGTAGGTTAACCTGCATCCAGAGAAGCCTTGCTCGGCAACTGGTTCACACAGGAGAACTAGTTTTGCCTTCACACCTGAAACATTTCAGAAGATGACCAGTGAGAAGGGTTGTCCAGTCAAGAGACTTGGAAGGTCTGCTTGGTCAGCAAGTATCCACATCTTTGGATGGGAAAAGTGTAATCCTCTGAAAGGAGGGAGGGAGGTGGGGTGGGGTACGACGACTCATGATTAGAGAAGGGGCTGAAATCTGGATCATATCTTGAACTGTAGAGATAGGGTTGTCTACCACGGCCATAGGGCGAAGCTCAAAATGCAAGCCCAAACTGGGATCAAGCAAGCTGCATTGATTTTATTTTCTCCTCTGTTGAGAGAGGAAGTCAGGGCAAACCCCAAGCTGAAATGTGGAAAGAGGAAAAGGGAGCAGGAAAGAGAACAGAGAGAATGCACTACTTGTAGAAGCGCCTATCAATCTGTCACAAGGGTGGGCCCACTCCTCTAAGATTTGGAGGTCAGCTTTCAGGGATGACATTGGTTGGCTGTCCAACTGTCAGAAGGATTTTAATGCAGCTCACGTAGGACCAGATTGGATTTCTTCAGAATTGGACTTCTCTCCTGAAGTCCAGCAGGCCGCTAGTATTGTACTCATTCGAGTGCCTGCAGAGTCAACTCTTAGGTAACCTGCATTTAGGGGACAGAGTGACCGTTTGGAGAAGCAGCACAGTGCAGTCGATTGCCTGGCCTCATCAGGAAGTACGACTAGTGCAGTGGCACACAAGAAAGAAAGAAGGTGAAGAGAAAATGCTCCGTCCCCATTCAAAAGGGAAGAAATAAAACTATGGACACCAAGCTACAACAGAAGCTCCGCATTTGCAGGAAAAAATGTAAGCAGCAAACTTTAGGTTCTGTTCACACGGCATCTTTTAGGACGTATTTCGATGCAATGCGCCCCGAAATACGTCCTGTTATTACGGTAAGCATGTCACTTCTTCCCGGTGTATACGCAGCAGGGAGAATGATCAGCGCGTTCTTCTAAACACAAGACGTCGTGTGAACTTACCCTTTAAGAGCCCCCTCCTACTGGCAGCAGCTGTACCCAGTTTTCTATGTTCCCTAAAATGCTTCTTTCTCCAGTTAGGCTCATTTCCTCATTACAGGCCAAAGAAAGGATTTCATCAAGTGAGACTTCTTTAAGGCCAACCACCATTTCATGTTTTCAGAATATCCCATAGAACGCACTGACAATAACTATATCCCCTGTGCAGTACTAAGGAATCCTGAAAATATGACCTGTTTGTGGGATGTAACCCCTCAACGCCGTGGCCTTTTTTTTTTTTTTCCCTTCACGTTCACTTTTCCCTCCCTGCCTTCCCAGATCTGTAACTTTTTAATTTTTCCTCTATATTTTGCAGGACAAGATGTACTTTCTAATGGTGTAACTCACTGTACCATAGAACTTACTGGGAAGTTCAAAAAATTAAGTGTGAATGTGAAAAAAACAAAACAAAAAAAAAAAAAACACACAAAACAAAAAAACATACAAAAACGCACTACTAGGATTGCAGTATTTACTTCTCCCTGCCTTCCAAAACAACGGATTTAAAACCCATCAAAAAACCAGGTGTCCTCCCACAAATGATACCAATAAAAGCATCAACTCATCCCGCAAAAAACAAGACCCTACACATCTCCACAGAAAAACAAATTATGGCTCTCAGACTATAGCGATGCAAAAACGTGTTTATCGTGTAAAAACAGTAAGAAAAAAATAAATTGGGTATCGCTGTAAATCGACCTGAGTAAAGCTAACATGTCATTTTAACTGCATGGTGACCACTGTAAAAAAATAAAACCACCAGAATTTCTGTATTTTGTTCAAAACGCCTGACAGTGTGATCAAAGAGTCATATGAACCCCATAATGGTACCAATCAAAACATCAAATTATCCTGCAAAAAGCTCATAATCTGCTCTGTATACAGAAAAATAAGTTATTGCTGTCAGAATAGGACAACATAAACTTGCTATTTTTATACTCATTTCTATTGTGCAAAAGTAATAAAACCATATAAAATTTATATCATTGCAATTGTACCGAACCGCATAATAAAGTTATCCTGTCATTTACAATGCATGGCTAACACGGTCAAAGTGAAACCCAAAAAAACAAATGGCAGAACTTTCTAAGCCCCCTAATGTTGTAAAACAATAGAAAATTAAAAGAGGATGCCCAACCTACAGTGGACATGAGGTAGATGCTGGTTATAAACTATTTTGAGTGGAATAACTGTCTTGCACGCAAAAATGTTTGAAAATGTAAATTTTTCACAATTTTTTCCCACATATAAACAAGGAGTTTTTGGACCAAAATTTCATACTAACTTGCACAATAGGTCACGAGAAAACAGTCTCTGAATCACACAGATAGGTAAAAGTGTCAAATAGATGGTCATAAATTGACACATCAGATTTAAAAAATGGGGCTCTGTCAGAAAGGCCAAAATTGTCTGCGGTGGTAAGGGGTTAGCCGTTCGGGACCATGCAATCTTGCTGCGGAGGTACCAATTGGAGTGAGGAATGGTGCCCAGCACAGTTTCTCATCCATTTAGATGCTGCGGCCATGTTGTCTGGCATCTAAGTGGTTAAACAGCGTGGAATGGAGCCGGCTCCATTCCAATCTCTGATCAGCGGGTGTCAGCAACTGCAAATAGTAGCCGGCCCTGCCGCCTATGTAGTGGGATTGCCACCATCAGGATGTACGAGTACGTCCAGATGTGGTTAAGGGTTAAAGACCCACTGTTGTTGAACACTTAATTGTGATATCCTTAGAGTGAATACAATATGGGCTTACAGCTAAGTTGGGAGAGAAGCTCGCAGATGCCCATAGAAGTCTATGGAGAAGAAAGGAGGAGGGAGCAGTAGGAGACCAATCTAAATTCTGTCTCACCCCCCGATGCTAAAATTTCACTTTTATTATACATTCTAAAACCGTCCCACACCAAATAGGAATACACAATATGTAATAAAAGTGAAGTTTCAACAAAAGTCAATAGAAGTTGACTTAAGGGTGCCTCTTGCACATTGGTGTTTTTGTAGATTTAAGATACATTGGGGGAAAAAAAGTATTTAGTCAGCCATAAATTGTGCAAGGTCTCCCAGTTAAAAAGAGACGCCTTTAATTGACATCATAGGTCGACCTCAACTGTAAGACACAAAATGAGAAAACAAATCCTGAAAATCACATTGTCTGATTTAGAAAAAATGTATTTGCACATATGGTGTAAAATAAGTATTTGGTCAATAACAAAAGTTAATCTCAATACTTTGTTATAAATCCTTTGTTGGCAATGACAGATGTGAAACGTTTTCTGTAAGTCTTCACAAGGTTGGCATACACTGTTTCTGGTATGTTGGCCCATTCCTCCATGCAGATCTCCTCTAGAGCAGTGATGTTTTGGGGCTGTCGCTGGGCAACAAGGACATTCAACTCCCTCCAAAGGTTGTCTATGGGGTTGCGATCTGGAGGCTGGCTAGGCTACGCCAGGACCTTGAAATGCTTCTTACAGAGCCATTCCGTCGTTGCCCTTGCTGCACTCAAAATCTCACGATACATGGCCCCATTCATTCTCTCATGTACACTGATCAGTCATCCTGGTCCCTTTGCCCAGGAAACAGCCCCAAAGCATGATGTTGGCACCCCCATGCTTCACAGTAGGTATGGTGTTCTTTGGTTGCAACTCCGCATTCTCTTTTCTCCAAACACGACGAGTTGTGTTTTTATCAAACAGTTCTACTTTGGCTTCTTCTGATCATATGACATTCTCCCAATATTCTTCTGGATCATTCAAATGCTCTCTAGCAGACTTCAGACGGACCCAGACATGTACTGGCTTAAGCAGGGAGGACACGTCTGGCACTGCAGGATTCCCTGGCGGCATCGTGTGTTACTAATGGTAGCCTTTGTTACGTTGGCCACAGCTCTCTGCAGGTTATTTACCAAGTCCCTCCGTGTGGTTCTGGGATTTTTCTTGTGATAATTTTGACCCTATGGGTGAGATCTTGCGTGGAGCCCCAGATCGAGGGAGATTATCAGTGGTCTTGTATGTCTTCCATTTTCTAATTATTGCTCCCACAGTTGATTTCTTCACACCAAGCTGCTTGCCTGTTGCAGATTCAGACTTCCCAGCCTGGTGCAGGGCTACAATTTTGTTTCTGGTGTCCTTCGACATCTCTTTGGTCTTCACCATAGTGGAGTTTGGAGTGTGACTGTTTGAGGTTGTGGACAGGTGTCTTTTATCCTAACAAGTTCAAACAGGGGCCATTACTACAGGTAATGAGTGGAGGGTAGAGTAGCCTCTTAAAGAAGTTACAGGACTGTGAGGGCCAGAAACCTTGCTTGTTTGTAGGTGACCAAAGACTTAATTTTCCACCATAATTTGCAAATAAATAGTTTCCAAACAGGGCAATGTGATTTTCGGGATTTGTTTTCTCATTTTGTCTCTCATAGTTGAGGTCGACCTAGGATATCATCTTTTTAAGTGGGAGAACTTGCACAATTAGTTGCTAACTACAGTGCCTTGCGAAAGTATTCGGCCCCCTTGAACTTTTCAGTCTTTCCACATTTCAGGCTTCAAACAATGATATCAAATTTTTATTTTTCTGTGAAGAATCAACAAGTGGGACACAATTGTGAAGTGTAACGAAATTTATTGGATATTTTAAACTTTTATAACAAAAAATTGAGAAGTGGGGCGTGTAATATTATTCGGCCCCTTAGGTTAATACTTTGTGGCGCCACCTTTTGCTGCAATTACAGCTGCAAGTCGCTTGGGGTATGTCTATCAGTTTTGCACATCGAGAGACTGAAATTCTTGCCCATTCCTCCTTGGCGCAGCTGGAGCGTGGAGAGCTCAGTGCAGGTTGGATGGAGAGCGTTTGTGAACAGCAGTTTTCAGCTCTTTCCACAGATTCTCGATTGGATTCAGGTCTAGACTGTGACTTGGCCATTTAATACCTGGATACGTTTATTTGTGAACCTTCCATTGTAGATTTTGCTTTATGTTTGGGATCATTGTCTTGTTAGAAGTTCATCCAGAGTGATCATGGGCCTCTTGGCTGCTTCTCTGATCAGTCTTTTCCTTGTTTGAGATGAAAGTTTAGAGGGACGGCCGGGTCTTGGTAGATTTGCAGTGGTCTGATACTCCTTCCATTTCAATATGATCGCTTGCACAGTGCTCCTTGGGATGTTTAAAGTTTGGGAAATCTTTTTGTATCCAAATCCGGCTTTAAACTTCTCCACAACAGTATCATGGACCTGCCTGGTGTGTTCCTTGGTCTTCACGATGCTCAGAACCCTGAGACTATCACAGAGCAGGTGCATTTATACGGAGACTTGATTACACACAGGTGGATTATATTTATCATCATCCGTCATTTAGGACAACATTGAATCATTCAGAGATCCTCACTGAACTTCTGGAGTGAGTTTGCTGCACTGAAAGTAAAGGGGCCGAATAATTTTGCACGCCCCACTTTCCAGTTTTTTATTTTTTTTAAAAAAAGTTTAAAATAACCAATACATTTCGTTCCACTTCACAATTGTGTCCCACTTGTTGATTCTTCACCTAAAAATAAAAATTTTGGATCTTTATGTTTGAAGCCTGAAATGTGGCAAAAGGTAAAAAAGTTCAAAGGGGGCCCAAATGCTTTCGCAAGGCACTGTACATACTTTTCTTCCCCACTTTATAACAATACAAAATGGTGCTTTTTCCTCTTTGTACCCCATGCAAAATACACAACTACTATAGGTCTCCCATGCTACCGCCTCCGAGGGTAGCTACAGGGACAGGGACCTAGTGAAGCAGAATCTCCTCTTTGTGCACAGTATGCATGGGACAGTCTAGTCTCTACTTGCTCTATATCCATTTTCAAGTTTTCCCACCACTCTAAAGCTTGAAAAAGGAGGAAAATAAACTGCTGAAAATGCAGGATTACAAGTCCAATACTGTTATTCCTTATGCTGATAAACAGCTATGATTTAAACCAACCCAAAATAATGACCGCGACCAGACATGTACTCTGCCATAGTCCAATGGCTGAATTGGAAATGTATATTAATGCATGCCGGTTAACCATATTTAAAACAATGTTAAGCCCCATTACATAATTTCACACTCTGGATATAGAGCAGCATGAAGACTCTCACCTTCTTGCGAATCAGAGACATAACTCCAATTCTTGTTAACACATGTTGGCGAGAAAGACCTTCCCTCGGAACTCCATCTGCAAACGTCTCTGCTCCATCTGCACCCGGTTCACAGAGATGACGCATAAACAATGACACGTACGCCCTGGAAAATGTAGGGGAGAATAATGTAGGAAGACTGGCAGAGTCACACAGTAAACAAGTAAAGGAAATGGGAAATCTTACTTAAATTCCTTTTCAGATTTTCCACGCAGATATCTAACAAGCCATTTGGTGGTGAATTCATCCTGTGGTGGCATGCCATAACGCATAATGGCATTCAGGAAAGCCTTTCGTTGACGGGCATTGAAACCCAATACCTGGCAAAATTAAAAACTTATAATGGTGCACTACAATACTCGAAGGGTTATATCCACATTAGCAAGTAATGTTCAAATCGATCCAAAAGGAAAAATAAAGAAACTGAAAATGATGTGAATTAGTAATCTCCACTGCAAGTCTAAAAACACCATATTAAGTGATCCTTCTTTTCTATTCTCTTTAGTACTTCTTGATATACAGGAGCTGCAGACATGCAGTAGTAGGAGGCTTCCAATAAACCATTTTCCATTTTATATCTATCTAAACAGACAATATCTGCAACCAAGCATTAAGGATATATTTACATGCAGATTTATGGCATATCCCTTACATAATCCATTCCACAGATCAGAATAGGTGCAATATGAATATGCCCTATTTAGATGAAAGTGCGGTACATATTTCTGCAGCATGTAAAATATACGCAGACTATGTCTAAAGAGTGTCAGTGATGCAGAAGCCACTCAATTCATGTTTAAGCAGGACAGAGATAAGCCGTCCACCGAAACTGAGCCAATCCAGTTCCAAAACCACATCTGGACTCTGCTGCCAGGTATCCAAGTAACGCATTAAATGAAGTGTAGTAAAGAAAATCTTCAGCTGTGCAAAGCATCAGGCACCCACCATGTTACATTTCTTACCTCAATATTGCCTCCAACACGTGCCAGCAGAGGTGGTAAAGGTTTATCTTTATCATTCCTCAAACCTTTCCTGTTGGGTCGACGGGCCGCTACAAAAATAGAACAGTTTTAGAATAGGAAGTACCTTCAGAGACAGCAAGGGTACTTACAGAACATTAACCTAGTCAGCTGAGAAAAAAAAATGATTAGCCCACCTTCTGAACGTTCATCAAAGTCTTCATCACCTTCCTCTGAAGCCACTGAGTAATCGGACTGGTTGTCGGACTGGTCGTCCTGCCAATCTGAGGACAAGAGTCAAATGTTTAGGTCAGCAGAAAAGCTACAAGATCATTTTACATAAAGGAATTCATGCTCCCCGACTACAAGGCACTCACCTCGGTCCTCCTGGCTGCCGTCATTGTAGTTAACCTGTTTACGGATTCGCTTTCCTTTACCCAGATTCCGAGCCAGGTCTTCCTGCTGCTGCTCATAATGATGCCTCAGAAGTTTCTCCCAGTAATCTGGATCTACACTCTCCTCCTGCTTGATAATTTCACGGACAACTTCCTCCTCATCCTAGAAACCAAGACACTGCTTGAATAGCATTTAACTCCACTCATTTACTAGAACAGAATTAAGCCATGTGCAGCAGAAGAGAAAGACTAAACTAACCCTATTTGGACTGTCCAGTCAAGCCTTTAAGGGAGTGCACATTGCTGTGTGCAGCCCTCCTAAACAGACAGGGTTATTTTATGTCCAGCCATGGCCCCACCTTGTGCTGAGCAAGATAGTGCAATAGTACAGGCAGGACAAACACTACAGTGAAAGTCTATGGCAGCATTTTAATCACATGATATGGGCCCCATATCACTGAGAACAGTCACTAGTTCCTCACACCCATATTGCAGATAAAAAAAAAAGCACATATAAAACACAGTTCACTCACAGCCATCTCTTCTTCGCGGACCACATACTGTGCCACTTTGAACGAGCTGAGATATTCATTCATTCCCTGTATCTCGGTGTCTTCAATCTCATCTTGGTTCCTGTCCAACAATCGGGCTATGGCTTTATCATCGTAGTGAATGACGCTGCTGTCCTCACCTTCCTTGTTTTCACCTGTGAACAATACATCACAAGAAGTTGTATGGCAATGGCACGTGTGAGGTGAATTGCTGACATTTGCTTCTGGGAAATCTGGACCATGATCTACCTTCTGTTGCTTCATCTTTGAAAAGTTCTTCAGTACCAAACTTCAGGATATCATCCAGCTCCTGCTTGGACATTGAACCTGTCTTGGAGCCAAGGCCTGGTCTGACAACCAAGTGTGTGAGCATCATCTTCTTCTTTGCTACCTGAGTAATCCTTTCTTCCACAGAAGCTCTAGTTACAAATCGGTAAATCATAACCTTTTTATTCTGTCCAATACGATGGGCTCTGCTGAAAGCCTAATATGTCAAGTGGGGAATATATTAAAAAAAAAAAAAAAAAAATCAGATATGCACAACAAAGATGACAGCAAACACAGCCCATACTTGCACCCTTTCTTACCTGAATATCATTGTGAGGGTTCCAGTCGGAGTCATAGATGATCACAGTGTCAGCTGTGGCCAGGTTAATTCCCAAACCTCCAGCTCGAGTTGACAACAGGAAACAGAACTGCTGAGCACCCGGTGCTGAAAGACGTTAAGAAGAGGATGAACACAACTTGATACGATCATATTCATCAGCAAGTCCAAGGATGGGACAGCGTATTCGGAAACAGCCCAAAAAAATCGTAATAAAAATCACAATTTATTTTAGATCCATAAAATTCACAGAGGCAAAAAATAGGAGGGACACAGAATGACCCCCTCATAAAACACTGACGCGTTTCAGGCACATTCGTGCCCTTATTCGTACGACGTGCCTGAAACGCGTCAGTGTTTTTTGAGGGTGTCATTCTGCGTCCCTCCTATTTTTTGCCTCTGAATTTTATGCATCTATGGATCTAAAATAAATTGTGATTTTATTACGATTTTTTGGCTGTTTCCGAATACGCTGTCCCATCCTTGGACTTGCTGATTAATATGTTCTATGCTGCTGGAGCAGGGGACGTGCGAGAGGATAACAAGCCAATCTGCTAAATAGGGGAGCTGACAAATGAATTTTCTTTCTATTTGATCATATTCATCGCCTGTGACTGAGCAATAAAATCCTGACACTTCTTGTGGATTCGGGCCAAATAGACAGTCTGATGATGTTAGTTACCAGAGGTGGTAACTCCATAGTAGTGACAACTGGACAATACAGCTTTTGTCTGATCTATTTGTCACTTGAAGTAGGAAAACTGAACTTTAAGAACTCATGCATTAACCATCAAAGGACTTCATAGTGCACCACGCCACAAAACCAAAAGACTCACCATTAAAGCGATCAATGGCTTCCTGACGCATGTTTCCAGTGATTCCTCCATCTATTCGCTCATATTTATAACCCTCGTGTTCAAGGAAGTCTTCCAGCAAGTCCAACATCTTGGTCATCTAAACAAAAAGGATGGATGTCAACAATGCAGCTGTGCTTCTACAGCAGTTTAATAAGCTCACTAGAAATGAGCAGATGTGAGAATGGAATTCATCTATGGAGATCAGATCCTACGACCTTCAAAAACTGTCAAAATAAAAAGGGACTCTTCTTTTTCCTTTGAGAAAAAATTTTTATTTACTCTGCCCCCAATCACCCTTTTTATTTTTTCGAACTTCTTCTGCGCAGCTTTTAACTTTCCCCCCCCCTTTTAATGGGGCCCCGCCATCTTAAATTCCATTGGGCATTTTTCGGTCTTCCTTTTGAACAAAAAAAATTAAACTACTTTTAGGGTTTTTTAAACCTTGGATTTTAAACACCCCGGGGTTTTACAAGTGCTTTTAGGACCCGGTTTTTGGGGGCCCCGCCTGTGGGCCCCCCAAAAAGGGGACCCAAAAAATTTTAGCAGATTATCACGGTTGTCCTATCCCGGAACCGCAAAGGGCTTAAAATGAGAGTTCGCCCCCTGGGTTTCAAAAGCGCAGCTGGCCCCATTTTAAAAAGGTTTTGTCTTTGAAATTATTTTCAAGACGGAGCTGAGCTTTTTGAAACAGCAGCGGTGTTTCCCTTTCATGTAAAACGCCGCTCTGTGTTAGTCGGGCAGAAAATGATAATCTCACTGCTAATTTTTTTAATCCTCTTGGGGACCGACAGAGCGGCCCCCAAAGAGGATTTAAAAAAGTGTTAAAAACAGGGGTTTTAACAAGCCAACTTCAAACCCCCCCCGAAAAGGTGCCTTTCCCCCCGCCCCCCCAATAACCCTTTTTATTCAATGGGAAAATTTTTTAAGCACGTCTTTTTTTTTAAACTTTGCCCCCAAGGGGAAAAGGGTACGGAGGTTTTGCAGCATTTTTTGGGCCCATCAAAAACGTTGGTAGGGATATTGGGTTTTCCCACCTCCTCGAGTATTAAGAGCCTCAAAATTTCTAGTGAGGATGAACTTGTAATATTTTCTGAAAGGAAAAAAAGAGCAGTGATTTAAAAAACAGACAAGAAAAAAAATTTAAAGCCACAAAGCCTTTGCCGTCTCACTTTGCATGGGCTGAGCTCAACACGAACAATGAGCTCAGTCTTTGGGGCGTTTTGAAGCATCGCCTTCAATCTTTCAACTTTGGGGGGCCCCAAAACATGTCATGAAGCTTCTTGATTTGATCTTCCTTTGCAATATCCGCAAATTCTTCCAGGAAACCTTCCAGGTTACTGCATGAGAGAAACATGCGTTATACAAAAGTGGCAATATTTTTTAAGATAGTATTGTAAATACAAGAAAAAGTCCATGAGAGACCATGGTTTTTAGGATTACATATTAAAAAACGCTTGGTTTAAGAAGTTCGAAAATGGAAAAAAACCCTCAAGTTTTTGTTCGCAATGGGTTCTGTTAAGGAACTAGCTGCGACTGTATCCATTTAGAACCCTAAAGAACTAAAAGCAAAAAAAAAATATAGGCATGACAAAGTGCCAGACTATTTAACACCTAATGAATACAAAACCCGCCAGTTACCTTGGCGGGTTGTTTTTCAGCGATGGCTTCATCAAATACAAAGCGGCCCCCGTCTATGGAACCGGGGCGCCATATCAAATGTGATTTTTCATTAAAGTTAGCAAAACATGGAACTTTACAGATGCTTCTTTCTAAATGTGGAAACAAAGGGATAAGACACATTAACAAACGGAAACAGGTCATGTTCCCTTGAAGTAAAGCAAAACGAGAGGTCACAAACCTTCATGCGTGATGCCTTCTTGCCACCCCGTATAGCATTGTCCTCAAATGAGAACTCATTCTCTCGAATTACAGCACGGCTGTCTTTGTCTCCAACGTATGTGACTAATACAATTTTAGGTGCCCATTTCAAAATCTTGCTCCCTTTTTTGATGGTGGAGGAGGGCACTGCCAAAAGGGACCTTTTGAGTGACCCTAAAATTAATTTAAAAAAGTAAAATGCATGAATTCGTAGAACCATAGTTTAATGGCAGGTGACATAAGCTTGCTTACAAGACATACCCGCTGACTTGACTTTCAAACACTTACTTCCTTATAGAGAGAGTACAAGAAAACGGCCGTCTGTACAGTCTTTCCCAAACCCATTTCATCTGCAAGAATGGTGTCTGTGCCTTGTGCCCATGAGAAACGCAGCCAATTCAAACCCTCCAACTGGTAAGGGTGAAGCGTACCTCCAGTACAATCCAAATACTCCGGCTGGCGGTCATACTTCACTGTAGGCTAAAACAGTGGGTTATGAGCATCACAAAAAGGCTACACACCTCCAGTAAGTGGTTGAAAAGACTATGTAACCTACATCAACTGTGGGCGTTTCAGGTGGTCTTTCTAGCTTTTTCATTTTCATTTTCTTGACTTTCTTTCCAGGGCGACCATCGTCCCCGCACATCAGCTCCCTACAGAACGGTAAATAAATGTCAAGTGTAGTGGTGCTAGAAGATATAGGAAGTAGCAATTAAAGAGGAGGAGGGGGCAGATGGGGGAGGGGTTCTTGCCATCTACTTGTATCCTCTACTAGGTCATGCTGTTATCCTGACAAGAATAAGAACATGACCTAGTAGAGGATGCAAATGTAGATTAACCAGCGTAAGCGCTCTGCAGTGATTGACTTTAGACAATTGCTTTGATATTAGTCAGACCCTCATAACCTACCTGTGGTTCCAGTAGGCTTGCTTGTAAATATCGTAATCTTGCACTTCTGCATCTTCCAGTTCCCAGGATGCCTGGTCGTATGCGAGGTCCCTCCACTTGATCAAGTAATGGACATAACCCTTCTTGTCCACACTGAAATGAGAACAGAGGTATTTAGCCATCAAGTATGAAAACATCTTAAAACCCAAATCATTTAAAGAGGTTTTTCCATCTGGTTGTTTTCACAGAACTTGCTCTTTAGAAGCGCTATCGGACTCTCACTTCCTGTGCAGGCTGTGGGTAGTTGTACTTCATAGACTGACATTTAAGCTCTGCTAGCTCCTAATCCTAGCTGTGACTGCTAGAGGGACAGTGGTGATGGAGAGGTTGTCAGACTCATGGACCTTGTCCAAGCATGATGTCTGGCTAGGAGAGTTAGCAGAGCTATATTTGTTATGAGCGGAAGCTCTCAAGACAATTAGAGTGATTCTGCTACAGTCACACCATTATCAGTGTATTTTACATAGTAAAGGTCACTCTGCAGCCCTAACTGCACACCATGAGGTTTCTCATCTCTGTTCAGTAACTAAAGGGTTAACGTTTGGCAGGGAGCAATATCAAAGACTGAGAAAAAAGCTCCATTCTGGCGATAAGACACAGCAGGTCATAAGATCACCAGTCTGGCCTCTGCTAGAGCACAAAGAGGTGGTTGGTAAGCTAGGGAATCTTGAGGAAACAAGCAGTAGATAACGGCTCTAACCCCGAAGTGAAGAAAAATCATAATAGCAATATTTTTAGTAAAGTATATTTACCTTTGCCTACATGTTTATAGCTAGTCAGTGTAGTGAGAATATACCTTAAGTGTCTCAAATATTACAAGGCATTATGGGAAATGAGCGGAGAAGCTCAAGTGCCCTCTATTGGATGTAACAAATCCTCAATTAGCTTCAGACTCACCAAATCTTTAGAAAGCAAAAGGGATATTAGCCAAGCCAGTATCACTCATCTGCAGACAGCTGTTTCGGAGTTTTGCTCCTCATCAGTGCAGAGCAGAGTGTACTGGCTGGGAGGCAATGAGTGTTTAAGAAAGGGGAACATCTCTCCTTGTGGAGAGTACCATATAGGTGTGTGGAGTTTTGAATTGCCTTTTTGCCCTCCACTAAACATCTGCATATCACAAATATTACAGTAAGACAACAAGCTCACGATCCAACACTAAATCATTATAAAAGATTAGCATTACTAGCAATACTCATTCCAGAAACAATGCACTTTACTTGCTTTGTATATGGAAGGTGTACAGACTCCAGGACAGTACCAATGACAGCGAATATACAACCAATTGCATATTCTACCATCTCAGGGGGCAGAAGATTAACCCCTTGTACAGCATCTCCATCCAGTTTACCTGTGATTTAGGATTCTGTGAATCATCATCCATTCCGGCTTGATACCATAACGATAGAAGTTTTCCTCCATTTCTAAGTACTTTGGATCTTTGTTTTTCCTCTTGCGGCTTTTTTCTTCTTCATCCACTCCATAATCACCGGCTGGAGGTTCATCCATGTCATTCTTTCTCTGGTAGTTCCTGAACATAACTTGGCAGTGCAACTCAAGCTGAAAGAAAGAGGTCAGAAACAGATGTAAACAGTGTAATCCACCACTGAAAACTATAATCACGGAGTATAAGCCACAACTAGAACCTCACGTACCTGCAGTTCCGTCACCCAGGAACAGTGCAGATAAGACATTGCGTGCCACTTTACAAAAAACTCTCGCTCTGGACGTCCTTCCAAAGGTTTGGGTGGAGGCGCATTGGGTTCTGCATCAGCTGGTTTTGGTACTGGTGTAGCAGGAGGTGGCTGTCCCCATTTCCATGTTAATATTTTCTGTATTTTACCTTTAAGCGGAGGACACTATAAAGAGGAAAAAAAATTAAAGTATTCAACTCTACTCTTATGCCATCACAAAAACCATTATGTACAGTTGTAAAAAATACTCACGGTGCATCTAGGGCACAACCACTCTCCGTTAGGTATTTCTGGTAGAGGTGGGTTTAGACAGTGAATATGGTAAGAAGAAGGGCAGGCATCACAGCAAAGCAGCTCTCCCCCATCCTTACAAACACGACAAAATTCCATATGGTGATCTTCTTCCTCTGGGTCACCTACAGTCTCATCCAAATCATCTTCACACTCGGAATTGTCTTCTTTTGCCTCCCATTGCACACCTTCCATTTCCTGTAATAGAAAAAAAAATATATGTAAATATGGTGTGTGTGTATAATATATATATATATATATTTTTTTTTTTAATTTATATTTATTAAAACACACACAAAATATGGCCTTTACATCAAGCCAAAACACTGCTGAACAATATCACTTACACAGTGAGGACAGCTCCATTTGCCCTCAGGGGCTTTGTCCATATCCGGGTCCAAGCAAACCATGTGGTAAGCGCGTGGGCATGTGTCACATAAGATGATCTCTCCTCCTTGCTGGCAAACCTCACAGTAGTCCTGGTGATCTGTCTCATAACCATCAACGCCACCTGCTGTACCATCATCTGCCAAGATTAGAGCTCATCATTCCCCAAAAAAAAAATGTTTGCCTACAGAAGGCAAATGCGAATATCCATCAACTTTAATATTTACCCTTCTTTTTCTTCTTGTTCACTTTAAGTTTCTTACGACTGCGGCTGCTCTTGCTAGTGGATCCGTCAGATACAGACATGCTATTCATACTGCCTTCATCATAGTCCGAATCCACATCAAGGTCCTCTTCCTCACTCTGAGGATTGAAAAGGTACAAATAAGAGACTAAAAGCCCAATATAAAATGCTTATAATTGGGAAAATCTTCCACTCCCATTCAGAAAAATAAGTTGCCAAAAAGAGCACTTTCTATGCAACACTTATTACTCACAGAAGAGCGCTTGCGTTTTGAACCAAAACCCCCCAGCTTGATCTTCAGAGGGGCCACTTTCTTGGCTTTGGTTTTCTTATTTTCTGGTGGACGGACAATCTTTGGTTTCTTTCTCGCATTGGGTCCTTGAAATCAAATAAAACAGCAATTTAATATCAGACGCCAACTAATACTTCGTTTTCACCACATCAGTCGGCCAATTTAACATGGGAACCCCTCGCTAAATTCCCTCCAAGCAAAACGCCAAGTTTGTCAGTGAAAGTTGCAACACTCGTTTATCCATCAGCAGCTCCTGTAGTATTTCATGTGGGCAGTTAGACCCCATTTACATGTTTTCAGCATCTGCCAAGCGCATTTGTTTCATTAGGCAAAAAGGTACTTCAACTTATAGCAAAATGCACCCACTGAAAAGGGCTTTAATTGAATGAAGATATGAAAACAAATTGCTTAGGTCATTCCAGTAGCACTTCCTACACTCCTTTAGGAAAGGTTAGCTAAGGAATGAGAGGTTGGAAAAAAAAAAAAAAAAAAGTTTTCTTATAACTTTCCCTGACGTGGTCTTTGCTTGTAGCAGGGGAACCTCAGCTGGTGGCGGTGGTGGTGGAGGAGGTGGAACAGTCTCTGTAGAGGCCACCATGCTTTCAACCACAGCCACAGCAGCTGCGGCGGCAGCAGCAACAGATGCCCCAGAGCTGCCCTTCAAAGGGTTGTTGGTACTAAACTCTCTCCACTGAGCTCCAAGAACCATCCTCATCTTGGACACCGCAATTTTGGGGTTCTTAGCAGCTATAAGAGGCCTAAATAAGGGGAAAAAAAAAAAAGTTACCAATAGACAGAATATTTATACAAAATGTATGTTGTTTTTTTTAACCAAAAGTATGCAAAAAAAAAAAAAAAGTGTACATACCTGACAAACTGGCTGAAGGCTTTGTAGTTGGTCAGTGTTCTGTAATCATCTTCTGTGAAAACATGATCAATGTCCTCCATACCCCAGTCCTCCAGAAGTTGTGCTGAAGACTTTGGTTCCTATTAGAAAAGCAACATGTGCACAACAAATCAGTAAAAACATGGTATTTACATATTTCTTACTTTTAAACTGTTACAGCTTTATACCTATTACTACATACTTTCTACATTGTAACATTAAACAGCCAGTAATGAAGTCAATTGTATATTACTTCCCTTCCCCTACATAAAGGCCAGTGAGTGGGTCACACAAGTTACCTATGACAACCTCTTTTCCATTATCCAAGCCTCATCTTAACCATCGTCCTAGTGGTATCTTGCCAAGAACGTAATAAACCTTGTGAAGTGCTTTTGGTATCCATTTCTTATACCAAGTGATCCTGCTCTGTATAGCTACACAGGCTGTGGCCCAGCACCAAGTGTTCAGGTGAATAAAATTTGGTCCAAGTACCCAAAGGTTGAATTCTTATTTTTCCCAAGGAGGGATCCTCCAGAAAGTGAGGGGAGGAACTGATGAAATTATCCACTATAGGGAGACAGTTCTACAAGTGGGGCTGCTTATTGTTGTTGTGTTTAAAAGGCTGTTTTTGTCTCATTGCTAGCTACAATCCGACCGTCTCAATGACAAGAGTTTCCTATTCAGTTCTATGGGAGTTCCGAATATAGCCGAGTGTGCTTGGCTCTACTAGGGACTCCCATAGAACTGAATAGGAAACTCTTGTCATTGAGACAGTCGGATTGCAAACAGGGACTATAGCCCTCCCCATTCTTGGCCAGCTCCAAGCGAGACAAGAGCCAACCTGCAAATGATGTAGATCCAAATGTAAAAGATTTAGAAAGGAGACATCCTGATGGGACATGCACAAAGTTATTGAGACTAAACTAGGTGCAGTATGATCCTGGCCATTGTACATCTCACAAACCTTAGAATCATCGTCATCATCTTCGTCCTCATCCCGCTTCACCTTGGCCTTCTTCTCTTTCTTTTGTGCCAGCTTTTTCTTCTTTTTCTTCCCAGGAGTGTAATCGCTGCCTTCACTGTCAGATCGAGCAGGGCCTCCATCATCCTCTCCAAACTCAATGCCTTCACCAGAGCTATCGTCTAGTTCCTGTAAAGAGCAGCATATGTATTAATGTCAGACTCGTGTTGCCTGCCGATGCTAGATTCCCACACTCTGGACCCAGTGCAGCTACAATCAGCCTCCTCTCACTCACCTCTTTCTTCTGTCTCTTCCCCTTGGGCGTCTTGGATTCCCGCGGCTTTTTAGGTTTCTTTTTCTTCTTTACCTTAGGAGTTTCCACCTCAGAGAGGTCTTCATCCAAGTCATCATCATCTTTAAGTAGATGAATCAGTATTTTAGTTGCCCAATCTTAGAAGGCACCTTGTTTTTTTAGAGCAGGAACCACAAGGGAGAGTTCAGGATATGAAGTATATGGAAGAGGGATGTAGTAATCGCATAGCTGAAATTGCATGGATAATAAAAGGATCACCTCTATGTAGGAGGAAGGGGAGGGGGTGAACAAGACCGGGTGGGGGTGGGGTAAGAAGACATCATGAAGGTAGCATTATGCACACAGAAAATATTCAAGCATAGGCAGATAACCCGATCTGCAGCTTGGGCGGTAATTGGACACACAGGACACTAGAAAGGAAAGTAGGCATTTCCTTACATCTCTGCAGCCATTTTGTTCATGTGATTTAGTAGCTTGGGCTGTGTCGACCTGGCAGGAAGCACCAGTGCGGATGGCAGAGCTGCACTGTGCAACATCGGCCCATTTGCAGGACACAAAGAGAATCCCTGCTGTGGAAAGCAGGAGCGGCAACCATATGCAACACTATACGTGCCCCACATACATACAGATCACTGCCTAAATGTGGGTTACTCCTCCGAGAGGGATTAGAACATGTAATCCAGCCACATCCTGACGGATCATAGGCATTTGTAATTCTCAGCCCATCTCCCTGCAGAAATCACATTTCATATAGGGCGGACATCCATCCCCAACCAGTGTGGAAAGGTGTATGGGGGTTTCTCATTCTCAGCGCTAGCACCCTTAGCTCCAGACACACCAACTCCAGGCATTCACCCTACATATAGGAGACGATGCAATCTCACTCATTGAGGGATCATTAGAATGACCAGGTCTATGTAACAAGGATAGAGAATTGTATGTACACAACTCAGATACTAAACCACCACAAATCCAGCCGTCATCATTAAGCCTTCATATTCCACAGTGCTGGACACAGACCGGCATTCACATTGCTCCCTGTCCCCAGTGGGGCTCACAGCCCAATATCCAGATTAACCCATCACTACGTTTTGAGTGTGGGGAAAGCTGAAGTTCCCAGAGGAAACCAATGCAAACACAGGGAGACCATACAAGCTCCTAGCAGATGTGCCCAGGACCCCAGCGCTGCCATTCACATGACATTTATATTCCAGGTCCAATACAGACCACAGCTCCTCTAGCATCTTCATTCATGGGACATTCACTGGGGATGAATAAATGGTCATAGTGGAGGCTCATGGTTCAGCATTAGGGAGAAGAGCCGACCTAATACCCAGAATGGGAATCCCCATCTCATCCTGAGAATCATTGGGAGAAGCTGCTCACATCCGGCATATCCCAGTATACAGAGATGTGCTATGGCCCAATCCATGTAAATACCACTGTGTGGGCCTAAATATCTAGAAAATTCAGCCTACACTCCTATAACGCCACAGCCTCCTACCAGGTGTACACATGACGCCCAGTCACATTGCAGCATTCATATACTGGCTGCATATGGAAAGAGCGTCACATGTGACAGCCCTCAGGTCACCGATCAGTTGCTGGGTAGGAGAACAAAAGCCCGGGAAAGGCAGGAATAGGAGCTCACATGGGGGAGGGGGCCCGAGCATGGCAGGAGAGGAGGCGGCAGCAAATACCCAAGAAAGGAGACACGCAGAGCAGTTCCTTTAAGAGAAGGGCACAAGGCGCACAGCAGGGGACAGAGCACAGATCCAGGCCCTGACACACTCGCTTATGGAGAGGAGATAGAGAAGTAAAAAAGCACATGCACCGGGAGGTGGGGGCTTCCCCTTGTCTGACAGCCCCCCTCCCGCCCACACTGCACACGCAGCTCCGCAAGGGGGAGGGGTGGGGGGGTGAGCTTTTGTTTCTTTAGGACAGGACAGTTAATGGCTGCTTTACTTTCCGACTTTGACAAGATGGCAGCACCCCAAACATCCACCCTGCAGCTGCACCTCCAGCTCACTGGGCCCACAAGTCTGGCTCTTGCTCCAGTGACTGAACCAGACCATCACCTGAACCTGCAGGACTGTGATCCATAACCAATGCAAGTCACAAAAGTAGACAGGGTCTAAAAGGCATATACAGAGAATGGCCACAGCAATGGCACAGCCGGCACGGGCACAGCAATGGCACAGCCGGCACGGGCACAGCAATGGCACAGCCGGCACGGGCACAGCAATGGCACAGCCGGCACGGGCACAGCAATTATTATTATTTAGTTTAAAGCGCCATTGATTCCATGGCGTTGTACATTCAAATACATACATATATCAAACAAGTACAATGATAACAGTGAATGACATGACTGGCACAGAGGGAGAGAGGACCCTGCCCGCGAGGGCTTACAGTCTACAGTGGAGGAGGAGAGAGACAGAAGGTGAAGGGCAGACATGTTTTTGGGGTAGCACAGTGGCTGCTAGGTTATTGTAGGTTATAGGCAATCCTGAAGAGATGGGTTTTCAAGTTGCTTTTGAAGCTGGTGAAAGTGGAGGAGAGTCTGATGTGTTGGGGCAGTGAGTTCCAGAGTGTGGGGGAGCACGGGAGAAGTCTTGGAGACGGTTATGTGAGGAGCTGATAAGAGGAGAGCAGAGAAGAAGGTCCTGTGAGGAGCGGAGAGTGCGTGAAGAGAGATATCTGCAATGGCACAGCCCGCACGGGCCCAGATTCAGTGTAAAATTCACTGCATATCTGTGCAAGCATGTAAACTGGAAACAGTGTATACCCCAGATGCAACACAAGTATCCAAAGTATGAAAATAAGAGAAAGCAGTGTAATCACGTGCAGATAGATGGAAACATTGTAAAAGCCTCAGCAGGGAGGGAACAGCAGACCTGGGTCAGAAGAGATGCTACAGAGGCCACTCTCTGCTCAGTGTACTGCCGGGACATTCAAGGCCCATTGAATGGTCACAACAGGTAGACATCTCTGTTCTACCTAAAACTGGTCACCAGAGTGATCCAGTTCTAGAAGAGGCTCAGGACTGGGTTCATCTAGGTGGACTTAAAAGGGGTTGTCCTACTCCAGACAATTATGGCATATTGCTAGGATCTGCCACCAATGTCTAATAGGTGCAGGTCCCAGAGGTGGGACACAGACCTATTTCCTAAACCTACCTGTTCTGAACATAGAAATGGTCAGGACTCCCCCATAGAGATGAATGGGAGTTCCAAGTACAGCCGGGCATGGTCTAAACTCAGAACCCCCATTCAGAACAGAGTTTTTGGGGCTTATTTAGTAGATCGGGCTCTAGAGGTGGGAGCGGGAACGGTCAGACAATGATGGTATATCCCAGCAATGTCTGTAGTGAGACGAGCCCATCCACTCCCTCCTGGCCAGCCGATGGGAACAAACCGGCTACAGAATACCGAGTCGGCCGCCCCTGCACAGCCCTCTCCATTCTCTTCTATGGGAGATACATATACAGCTGAGCCAGTGCTTGGCTGTATTCAGAAATCCCACAGAAATGAACAAACGCAGCCACCTTGTTTTCTGCAACCAATTTATTGCCATCTCCTAGCCCGGTATTTAGCAGACGGGAACACCCCATTAATCCAGCATCAGAAACCTATGCAGTTCTATAGCCTCACATAGGACCAGAAGCTCCACATTGAAACCACAACAAGCTACATCTGAAGAGGAATGCGTCACAATTTATGAACAAGGATGGTAGAGCAGGTCATACCCTAACCAACCTGTGCCCAACAACTTCTTCAGAGGCACAATGACTACATCTCATCTGTGCTGCCCATTCTAGGTGGTCAGCCCAGAGGAGCAAGGATCCTGCCACCAGCCCAGAGAGAATGGAGAGCACCAGGCCTGGATGTAAGAGGATTGCATTCGGTCCACATTGGAGCGTTTATTGAAAAAGTTTTTTTTTTTTTTCAAGACAGTCTACAAAATGACCAATTAGAGTGAGCAGCAGACAATGCGAGAGCAGCTCAGGAGAGTCAGATATTCACCCCCAGATACCAAGTGACAGGTAAAGCCTGACCTACAACAGGAGCATCCGCGTCATTCTGATGCTGGACCCCAACAGAAGGAACTAGGAAGACCTCACCTAAAGAGTCACGTCCTCCTTCAGCCGAGACCAGGAAATACTCTCAATAAACCAGCCCTTGGCACAGTCTCAGCCAGGACAATGATGGGCACTGTAGTTGTGCACATGAAAATGGAGATGCAATCTAATCAGCTCTACTACCCTACAGTAAGCACTCTGCGGATTTAAAGGGGTCCTCTAGAAGTCCAATTCCATGAACGTAGCAGAAGTAAGGAACCTGCCCTGAGGGTTCATCCTGCCCAGGAACTTCCCTCATCACTTACTATTGTGGGAGGTGAAACCTGCAGTATAATATGCATTGTATATACATTATCATCCACACTACGTGCAGCTCACACCTTCCTCATGTTTGAGCCATGTTAGGAATGAGTCAAATGTGTCTAAAAGCCAATGAAAAGGTTTCCAGACGTAACCCATGGCACAGCCATTGTCTAGGCTAAAAGGGACCACACAGTCAACTTGTGTCTACATTTGGCCAGTTTGTAGCCATACACACTTTATGGGACAGTAAAGTGTAGTGCACAAGGCCACCGAGTCCCACAAACTACAGCAAGTGCAGCCTAAAAAAGCCCGAATGTAGTCACAGATTAAAGGGGTATTCTCACCACAGTGTTTCACAGAGCCTACTCTTCACAGGCAGCATCAGAGTTATGCTTCCTGTTTAGGCTGTGGGTGGTTCTACAGCAGTGACTGGCTTCAGCTCTGCTATTCCTAGCTGAGCCTGTTAGAGGGACATTAGTAATGGAAGTCTTTAAACAAAAGGGCAGAAGGCTTTAGAAATCTTAAGGTTAGTTAGTAGAAAACATAAGCAAACTCCTGTGCTGCTAATAAGACACAGCAGGAAATGACCTCACCATCAGTAACCTAAAGAAGCTTGTGTTTGCAAGCAGGAAACAACAAATGCCACAACTCGAATGAGGCAAAATCAGAACAGAAATGTATTTGGCAATCATCTATTTACTTTTGCATACAGCGGATCAAAGTGGCGAGAAGCCGCTAGAAATACATTGGGTCTGGTTTCTATGCCATAGCTACACAGCTGCTACATCATTTTATACATCAAAATACTTTGTAGCAAGTACTTAGACATTTACAGCTCTTAGCGTGGACCCGGTATTAGGGAAAAAACTGAAGCAAAATATAGTTAGGCTACGTCTACACAGCACCAATTTACAGTCAGGTTTTATGCGGATTCATTATTTAGAATCTGTAAAAAATCCGACTGTAAATCATCCCCATAGACCTCAACAGAAAATTTGAGCTGAAGTCTATACCACTCAGATTTTCTGAGGTCAAATCCGATCCAAACACTTAGAACATGTTCCATAATGCAACAGAAAATGGCAGCGTATAGTACTGCTCTATATGGGCCAGCCGAAAACCGACCGCAAATCCTGCGCAAAAGAACAGTAGCAAAATACTGGTCGGATTCTACCACAGACCCAGACGATATTTTACTTTTGCCATGTAGACGAAGTCTTGGGGTATGTCACACGGCGTGTTGACGCCGTGTTTTGGACCCAAACACACATCTAACAATGTGCAGTGTGATTTACATTGCTTTCGATGTAAAACACACATTGGTGTTCAGACGGGCGATTGCCGATGCGGGTTTACTTGCATCTTTCAGATCCGTTCAAAGAGTTATGTCAAATCTTGATCCGTCTGACGCAGCAGACGCCCTATTTAAAACTACAGGATGCGATTCTGCTGCAGCCAAAACCGCACCTGCATGTTGGACGCGATTGACGCAGCGCTTTTGAATGCATTTTTCTGATCCAACGCGCCGTGTGAACATCCCCTTACAGGACAAGTCAAAAACCCAGGAACCAGATTAATATTTGGAAACCTTAGGATTACCAAGTATCCACATACATAAATACTAAATAGGCAGGCGATGGTTGTCCAGGATCCCGGCCTATCACCTGCCTATTTAGGGGGTAGATAGGTGTTTGATCGTGGGCACTCCTTTGACTCCCATTTTAATGGCGCAGGGGGTGAGTATGCACTCTACTGCTCCATTAAACTCTATGGGACTGTCAGCAGAGTGCTGTACTCGGCTTCTTTAAACAGCCTTGTAGACTGTGCTCATGCTCAGCCCTGTTCCATTCAATGGGGGACATGGGAGCCCTGCCATCAGACACCTATCCTGTGAACAGATAATTCTGGGATATCCCTCTAGTATAATTTACAGCTGTTACCTGAGAAATGTGTTCAACCTCTCCTTTACGGGAGTTTCGCATCGACTATCTGTTGGTATATCTGCCGTCCCAGCTGCGTTGTGCACGTCTAAGAATATATTATATATATATATATATATATATATCACACACAATATGCGTGACTTTAAATGAGTTTTCTTTTTTTGTTTTTCATTTAAAGTCACATAATATAAAATATATAATATACATATATATAATTATATTATATAGTATATATTATAGTTATATATTAATATATATATATTTATTTTTGGAGCCTGTGGATTGAATTAAAGAATTTCTTTGCATTATTAATTGAGTGCGGACAATTGACTTTATTCCACATACATATATTCTTAGACGTGCACAACGCAGCTGGGACGGCAGATATACCAACATATAGTAAACAGATAGTTGATGCGAAACTCCCGTAAAGGAGAGGTTGAACACATTTCTCAGGTAACAGCTGTAAATTATACTAGAGGGATGTCCCAGAATCATCTGTTCATAGGATAGGTGTCTGATGGCAGGGCTCCCATGTCCCCCATTGAATGGAACAGGGCTGAGCATGAGCACAGTCTACAAGGCTGTTTAAAGAAGCCGAGTACAGCACTCTGCTGACAGTCCCATAGAGTTTAATGGAGCAACAGAGCGCATACTTATCCCCTGCACCATTAAAATGGGGGTCAAAGGAGTGCCCACGATCAGACACCTATCTACCCCCTAAATAGGCAGGCAATAGGCCGGGATCCTGGACAACCCCTTCAAGCTCTAATAAGAGAGGACTTTGTGGATCTTTCAGCAATGATGCAAGTGAATAGGAACACAAAGTATCCCAGAAAATGGCCTGAGCTCTTCCTTCCACAATGAGCAGGCTTCTGCTTACCGGAGATGCATTTGAACAGGTCTTACCTTGATGATGGCTGCTGTTCAGCATGACTTCGATTTCGCCGTCACTACCTGGGGAGGAGGGTCCCATTCCAGAAGCCATTTTGTTATTGGTGCCACAAGGCAGACGCTAATATCCAAGGAATGTTGGAGAGGCGCTTTCTGCCTCAGGAGAGGTCTGGAAAAGAAAACCAAAGTTACGTTATAGAAAGAGTAAAAAACACAGAGGACACAGGTTAACACACGACCAGGCCACAGGCACTGTCACCAGGCCCACTGTACATATAGGGATACTCCTGTATTATATATGTATATCCTCGTAGAGCATAGCTACGTCCCTCCCATGTCACTACTGCCAACTGCAAGGGATTCTCCTCTCCACCATTTCCTGTGTATGTCCAGCTGCACAGGTAGCGGACAAGAAGATCTTTCATAGGGGCAAAAGACTCTCCCCACAACTATTATATTGAACATATAAAAGGTACGCAACAGATAATAACTAAACAGAAAGTAAGTAGAAAGAAGCTGCAACATGTAACCATACAGCAACTCATCCCATAGCCCACAGGTGTCAAACTCCCGGCCCTCCAGCTGTTGGGAAACTACAACTCCCATCATGCATTTGTATAATCTATAACAATGGGCATGATGGGAGTTGTAGTCTCTCAACAGCTGGAGGGCCAGCAGTTTGACACCCCTGCCATAGCCAAATCTACCCCCTGACGCTGCTGCACTGTCAACACATACATCCCGGCGCAGGCTAAAGTTCAAAGCCATTCTAATGAGGACACTAATACTGCTGCAAGTGGACAAGACGTGAAGTGCAGCTTCCGGAGGAGCCCTTTGTCAGGCCGGCCCTGCATGTGAGGCCGGCTGGGGGTTGTAGTCCTTGTACGAGACACAGCTGGGAGGAAAGACGACTGAACGAAGCGTGTGTAATAACAGGAGGGAAGGGGGCAGATGCCACAGCGATTAGTGATCCAAAAGGTGGTGGAGGGGGAAGCATTTGCCGGCAAAACAATGACCATCCAGCTCCTCCTCCGATGATCAGTAAAGCATTTAGATACAGTCCTGAGATACAGTATAGAGAGCACATGCAATAGAGGCACAGCCATTAACAAATCCCAGGATTACAGCAAAACGTACAATCTACACACCAACGCCTGCTGTACCCAGTGCTAAACTCACAAGGGAGTGAATATATATATATATATATATATACACACACAGCACATCTTTATATGTATACCATAAGGCTATGCTCAATGAGATTATACATATATAATATCATATACACACAGATCAGATGCGGGAGGATCTCTTTAGTCCTATCACCTATGCTGTATGAGATTATATATATCTATATATATATATATATATATATATATATATATATATAATATATATAATATATTAATACAGCTCTATAGGCCTACATGTAGACCATGCACCCATGTTGTATGAGAACATGTATAAATACACACATATAGATGTGTGATGCGTACTCTTGCATTATAAAATGTATAGGAGAGTTAGCTATGCCATGTTAAGTTATACATATATAATGGAGGCGTTCGTATGTTGGTATTATATCTCCATACATATATGATATAGACACATACCTCTATAGGTATATGAGGTGAGACATATATAATATAGATACAGGATTTCTCTCTATATATGTATATACACACACCAGCGAGATATGCTCTACAAGGATATACATATATAATACAGGAGTATCCCTATATGTACAATATACATATAGGATCTCATATATATATATATATATATATATATATACACACATACATACACATACAGGATGTATATACACACACACAATGTAGCTATGATGTATGAGGTTGTACATATATATAATATAGATACAGGATTTCTCTCTATATACATACAACTACGAGGATATACATCTATGATACAGGAGTATCCCTAGATGTATAATATACACACACACCGTGTAGCTATGCTGTATGGGGTTGTAGATATATAACCAGGAGTATCACTATATGTATAATATACATACAGAATCCCTATATATGTATATATACACACACCGTGTAGCTATGCTGTATGAGGATGTACATATATAACCAGGAGTATCACTATACGTATAATATACATACATACAGGATCTCTATATGTATATATACCCGCACACACCATGTAGATATGCTGTATGAGGATATACATAGCTCGCATCGCTATAGGTATAACATGCGCATGTAATTTGGCGCCCACTTCCTCCTGGCGGGCAGGACGTCGCTCCGGGGCGCCCGTCCATACACATACATGGCTGGAGGTCCCCACACACAATAGGTCGTCACAGGCCGGTCTCCCCACAGACCCTGCAGCCTCCATGCTGCCCTCAGAGTCGTCCTTCCCCTCACAGCCGTGTTCAGAGGCCGCTCGGCCGCCCCCGCACTCACCCCGGGCCGGTATATACAGTGTCCAGAAGCCTCCACGTTCCCTCCTGACGGTATATACTCCCGCTCCTCTCTCCTGTACACCGGCAGTGATGGTGGAGACCCCACCCCTTCCCTCGTCCCGCCCCGTTACCATGACAACCAGCGTGTTGCCCTAGAGATGGGCCGGCCTGACATCCCATAATAAACCTGAGGGAGTCTAATATCCCATAATAGCCCACACTCCCCCCCCCCTCCACCGGCCATCCCATAATCATTATCACACAGGCAAAAAAAAGTGTGACATCCCATAATAGTTCCCTCCTCAGCCCATAGCAATAACATGAGGGGAGTCTGGCATCCCATAATACTCTCCACACATACATCCCATAATCAACCAAGGAGAGGGAAAGATTGACATCCCATAATAGTGCACACACTGGCATCCCATAATAACTTTAGGGAAGCCTGACATCCCATAATAAGTGTGGTGTGAGGGAGAGAGGACATAGCATCCCATAATAGGTTCTCCTGACAGCCCATAATAAACCATCAGTGTGACAGTACCTCAGAGTGCCAGGTGTCCCTCAGTGCCCAATGCCAGGGAGCTAGCCATGTCACAGCAGTGCCACATTGTGTGCCACCAGAGCTGCTCCTGCCACTCACCCTGCATCTTCCTGTGCACTGGACCCTACACACATCAGTGCCTGTCACCCAGCTTTCCCGGCTCCTGATCAGCACCTGCCTGTATTAGGATGTATACTGCTGCTTGATGACCCAGGAGCCGGCTGATAACCTCCAGGAGTGCTGGGCTCATAGACATAGCAGTAATCACCCAGCTTTCCAGGCTCCTGATCAGCGCCTGCCTGTACTGAGATGTATGCTGCTGTTTGATGACCCAGGAGCCGGCTGATAACCTCCAGGAGCGCTGGGCTCATAGGCATAGCAGTAATCACCCAGCTTTCCCATCTCCTGATCAGAGCCAGCCAGTAGAAGGAATTATGCTGCTGGTTGATGACCCAGGAGCCGGCTGATAACCTCCAGGAGCGCTGGGCTCATAGGCATAGCAGTAATCACCCAGCTTTCCAGGCTCCTGATCAGCGCCTGCCTGTATTAGGATGTATGCTGCTGCTGCCGGCTGATCCACATGGCGACTGATACCCTCCAGGATTGCTGGGCTAATAGACATAGCAGTTGTCACCCAGCTTTCCAGAACCCTGATCAGCGCCTGCCTGTATGCTGCTGCTGGATGAACCAGGAGCCGGCTGATAACCTCCAGGAGCGCTGGGCTCATAGACATAGCAGTTGTCACCCAGCTTTCCAGGCTCCTGATCAGCGCCTGCCTGTATTAGGATGTATGCTGCTGCTTGATGACCCAGGAGCCGGCTGATAACCTCCGGGAGCGCTGGGCTCATAGGCATAGCATTAATCACCCAGCTTTCCAGACTCCTGATCAGCGACTGCCTGTATTAGGATGTATGCTGCTGCTGCCGGCTGATCCACATGGCGACTGATAACCTCCAGGATTGCTGGGCTAATAGACATAGCAGTTGTCACCCAGCTTTCCAGGCTCCTGATCAGCGGCTGCCTGCACTGGGATGCATGCTGGTGTTACAGGCAGCTCCACCATCCACAAGCTGATAGATAACCTCCAGGAGCGCTGGGCTGATAGACATTGTCACCCAGCTTTCTGTATTATGACAGGAGACGTCTCTGGAAGAAATACTGAACTGCAGTTAAAGGGGTTGTCTCACTACAAAGATTGCTTTTTATGTTAAAGATCTTGCAAAAACAAGTCACTTTGCAATATGTTTCCATTAACAGTGTCCTACCTATTCCTAGATATCCCCTCTTGTATGGGCTGCATCAGCTCCTCAGGTCGCTATAGCTACAGACCTGTTCAGTCTCTCCTGATAGGCTGCCAGCACTGGTTGCTATAGCTACAGACCTGGCTTCTACTGCAGCCTAGTAGAAGCCAGTAAACACGCCCCTGAATTCAAAATGAAACCAAGGAAACAGGACTGAGGTGAGATGAATCAATGTAGTGAGACAACCCCTTTAAGTTTTATAATAAAGCTGGACAGATTTTTCCCACAATCCCAGCTGTGGACCAGACAAGGTCATAGTGAACCCCAGGAGGATCTCAATTTCATGAACCATGGAGAGGGGGGTCCCGGAGTTATGGCCATAAAACAAGAGACCCAAAAATGTGTCTGATTATGGCCATGTAACACTGGGGGGGCACAAGGGGTCCCCTGTGCCAGTAATTTACAGGCTTCATACTACAGCAATGAATAGAATCAATAGGGAGAATTTTGGAAACTGATTGATTAAAATATGTAACCCGACTATCCCTTAGGGGGCACTGCAAACACTGGCTCATGGGCTCCATGTATGTATCAAACACCCTTTCCATGCACCTCTAATTTCACCAGCTATCAACATTATCATCATCATGACAGGCAAAGAGTAACATCCCATAATAGTTCTCCTCTCACAGCACATACTAATAACATGAGGGGAGTCTGACATCCCATAATAGTTCTCCCCTCACAGCACATACTAATAACATGAGGGGAGTCTGACATCCCATAATAGTTCTCCCCTCACAGCACATACTAATAACATGAGGGGAGTCTGTCATCCCATAATAGTTCTCCCCTCACAGCACATGCTAATAACATAAGGGAGTCGACATCCCATAATAGTTCTCCCCCTCACAAACACATAACTAAAACATGAGGGGAGTCTGACATCCCATAATAGTTCTCCCCTCACAGCACATACTAATATGAGGGGACCTTGACTCCCCCAGAAAAAAAGTTCTCCCAAATTTCCCCCCCACAGCACATACTAATAACATGAGGGGAGTCTGGACCCTCCCATAATAGTTCTCCCCTCACAGCACATACTAATAACATGAGGGGATTCTGGCATCCCATAATAGTCTCCACACAGGCATCCCATAATGAACCAGAGAGAGATTAACATCCCATAATAAGCACACTGGCATCCCATAATAACTTTACGGAAGCCTGACATCCCATAATAAGTGTGGTGTCAGGGAGCGAGAACATGATATCCCATAATAGGTTCTCCTGACAGCCCATAATAAAGCACGATGTGACAATACCTCAGAGTGCCAGGTGTCCCTCAGTGCGAGCTCTGCCCCTGTCACAGCTTTGCCACACGTTGTAGCACGGGGCGACTTCCTACTAAACTTAGTGTTTCAATTGTGCATCATTTTCTTCATCTCTGCAGTGAATGGGAGCAGCCTAAAACCTGTCCTGACACTTCTCACAGCTGAGGGTTTGTTACAATTGTATTCAGCCTCCACAATCCTCTGGAAGATAAACAGTCTTCAATGATATATTTTACCTGCACCGGTACATTGTAGCAAACCATCTGGACAAGGAAGAGATGGAACAGCAAGCAGAGATCTTACAAATGCTTCGGTATTGAAACCTAAAGAGTAGTAGAAAGTTGGAGAACATCCTATTATACAATCACTGTGCTGTGTTTAGGGCATGTGGATCTCACAGAGAGGGGGTACCCCTTTATGAAACCGAGTGGAGAACCAATGAGCATCAGCGCCTCCCACTTTAGTGCTCCGTCCGACCAGGCCATCTTGTTTTACTTCCCTATGAGGTGTGGGCCCTATAGAACCTGTACCAGGAGCCCCAGTAGTCACATGGCATTTATAATACAGCTGCCCTCTCGTGTACTAAGGCACGTAAGTCAAGGCTTGCTGGCAGAATCCAGCCCGCCACATATTGTCACGAGACCCGCGAGAGATTAGACACAACGAGCAGGGATGGACAACGTCCGGGTGCGGAAGCACCAAGTATCCACTTTCCCTGGAGGATGCAGCCAGCAGTTGGCAGAGACAGTGGTGCCAGCATAGGAATGGATACTGAGATACTGAGCTCCACCTTCACACCGCTTTGTTCACCAGACTTTAGTGGGGTACCACAGGGTTCAGTATTGGGCCCTATCTTTAATATTTTCATTAATGATGTTACACATGGATTGCACAGTAGAATATTGATCTTTGCAGATGATACTAAGTTCTGTAAAGTAATCAACACAATAAAGGATAATGTGTTATTACAAAGGGATCTGGATAAGTTGGAGGCCTGGGCAGGGAAATGGTAGATGAGGTTTAATACAGATAAATGCAAGGTTATGCACATGGGAATCCTGGTGGACAGTAAACTTAACTGTAGCAGCAAGTGTCAGGCAGCAGCTGCCAATGCTAATAGGATCATTGGGTTTTATTAAAAGGGGCATAGATGCACATTTAAGAGAACATTAAATTCTTCATTAAAAAGTCACATGGTTAGACCACACATGAATATTGTGTACAAAATTTGGGCACCCGTGCACAGGGAAAAGACATTGTAGAGCTTGAACAGGTACAAAGGCGGGCAACAAAAATAATAAGGCTATGTTCACACGGTGTATTTGCAGGGCGTAATTACGCCGTGTGGCCGGGCGGGAGCGGGGGACTGAGCAGGGGGCCGACACCTCGCCAGCCCATAGACTTGAATTGCCAGCGGCGCGTATATGCCGCTAGTAATTCACATGTCAATTATCTCCCCGCCCGGCGGCTTCGCCGCGGCGGGGAGAGGGAGACGTAATCCATAGTTCTCTATGAGAACTGTGGAATTACCGTAATGAATTGGGCCGTTTTCGGCCCGTAATTGGCGCACTTCGGTGCGTAATTACGGACCGAAATACGGCCCATTTTAAGCCGTGGAACATGCCTTAAAAGGACTGGGTGGACTACAATACCCAGAAAGATCAGCAAGACAAGACGGCTTCGGGGGGACATAATAAATATGTTTAAATATATCAAAGGTTAATATAGAAATCTCTCCCAAGATGTATTTATGCCCAGAACTGTATCTAGAACAAGGGGCATCCTCTATGTCTAGAGGAAAGGAAGTTTCTACATAAACATCGAAATGGATTCTTTACTGTTAGAGCAGTGAGACTATGGAGCTCTCTGCCAGAGGAACTTGTCATGGTGAATTCAATAGAGGGTCTGGATGCATTTCTAGAGTGTAATAATATAACAGGTTATAGGGACTAGGATTCTGAAGAGGGTTCATGGATCCAGGGATTTGTTCTTATTGCCAGATTGTAGTCAGGAAGGATTTTTTTCCCCAAAATAAGGACGATTGGCTTCTACCTCAATGGGATTTTTTTTGCCTTTCTCTGGATCAACACTATAGCATAATAGGCTGAACTGGATGGACGTCTTGTCTTTTTTCAGCCTTACAAACTATGTAACCAACTCACAGGTGATGGTACAGTTCTGACAGCCCTACCCATGCACAATTGTCAAAGAGGACACATCAGCATTACGGTTGTCCTCCAAGGCTCTCTCATGGCACTTTAAGGGCAACCATAATGCTGATGTGGCCCTTAGTGAAAATTAGTTTGACAGCCCTGTACCAGGGGGTCTTCGGGCACTTTACAGCTCCTAGAGCTACACTACTGCCCCTTCCACTAATTAGGATTTTTTTCCAGTGAACTCTAAACCAACTTCCCCCAGGACCTTTAGGCCCGGTTCACATGGCTTATTCAAGCCGTAATTGCGGGATGGATTTCGCACGCAATTACGGCTTGAATAAGGGGCGGGGGCGCTGCCCGCCGGCCCCATAGCTTTTCATTATGCACGGCGCGTATCCCGCCAGGATAATGAACACGCCACTTTCTCTCCGCTCGCCGTATTCGCCGAGCGGGGAGGAGAGACGGAATCCATAGTTCTCTATGAGAACTGTGGATTACCGTAATGGCTGGGACGGATTCCAGCCGTATTGCAGTGCAGTACGGCGCGCAATACGGCTGAAATCCGTCCCTGCAATAAGCCGTGTGAACGGCCCTTTAGGATGAGGACTCACATAGTGGCCAAAGTGTGGCTGCAATCCGGGTTTTAATACAAATTGGAACAGTTATCACATGTTTAGTATCGTCTGCACTTTTTTGCAGATCATTTGAAAACCAAGAGTGAGCTACACTTTGGCCACCCAGTGGCAACTTATTCCGTCCATACCCTAAGGGGGTGTTCACACAGAGCTCTTTTCACACAGATTTTGCATTGGAATCTACAAGAAAACTGCCTGAAATCCGCTTCCCATTGTTTGCAATAGGGTTTGAAATCTGCATAGTAGAAAACAAGAGATGACGTCACCTTTTGATGTGTAACCCATAAAGAAGCCGGGTCACATAGCCTGTATGTGGAACTCTTTAAATGTGGATCTGCAAACTACAAGCTGCAATCTGAGGCAGAAAGGACAAGCCATGGAAGTCTTCTATGTGAATGTTTCATAAAAGTCGTCTACCTAGAACACTCCCAATTCCTTAGGCAGGTGCCTAAAAGAGAGCTGATCACTAGAGGTCTGGTTCCTGGAAACAGGTCACGTTTTTGTACAGAAGAAATCTAGAACTTGGTGAGTGGGTCAGCATGTAAAACATGGATCTGCCAAACCCACTCTGACAAATAACAGGGCTTCTTAAAGGGGTTCTCCATTTTGGACAATCTCTACCTGTTAGAAGGGTCCTTTTGTTGAAATGTGCCCCCCAGTTGGGACCTCCAGGATTCAGCTGTAATTTGTGTGGAAATGTGGTAATAAGTGTTAATTTTTTCTGTTGCACCACCACAGGACAAAATAAAGCAATACACAGTGTCCATGCAAATCAATTAGTTGTCTGTAATGCAGGACAAGACAGGTCATCCAGAGTGAGAGACACTCTTTGTAACTACCCTTCGTTCCTGAACATGGGAACCCCTTCTATTACATCAGAATTTTCTAATAGGGTGTATGAGAGTTTTTTTTAACTTGGAGAATTCCTTTAAGAAGGTCCTCCTCTATGATTTCATTATGCTCTAATATGAATGTAAGTTGCCTTTAATGGGCAATGCCTTTAAGTCTGATCAAAAGTCTTTCAATCAGTCGCCTCACTTCTACACCCAACAAACTTGCTTCTCTGACCCCTCTTAGGGCATGTCCCCACGGCACGGGTTTTCGGCCGGTTTTTCAGCCGGTTTGCGGTTTTTCAGACCGCCTGAAAAACCGGCCGAAAATTAGCACAAGGGTGCTCTATGCAAAACCTGTGCAGCCGTCCCCACTGCACAGGTTTTGCCGCCGGCGGTCCGCTCAGAAAACAATGTAGAAGCACAATCTTCCGTCCGGTTTCCCGACGGAAGATGTGCTTCTCAATGTAGGGGGGAGAGCTGTTCTCCGCTCATCGCGGAGAAAAGCCGTCCCCCCCGCGGCCGTGGGGACGGGCGCAAAACAGGACAAATACCGGCCGGCAAACCGGCCGGTATTTGTCCTGTGCCGTGTAAACGCGCCTTTATAGAAATGTCTGTGTCACGGATGTAAGTAGCGATGGTATAAGCCACACCGGGGAGCGGAGTCTAAGTGGCCCCTGTTATTCACCAGAGCCCACCGCAAAGCGGGTTAGACTTGCTGCGGCGGGGAACTGCCAGGTCGCTACCCCTGACGTGACTGCCTTGTGATGGCAACCAGGGTGCAGCATGGTACAGAATTGATAGACAGAGGCGTAGTCATGGACAAGCAACGTGGTTTAGGGCGGTCAGGAAACATGGTCAGGAAACTATAGCAGGAGAACACTAATAAGGCAAGAACTCTCTCTAACACGCTCTCAAAACACAGTAAGGAACACCAACACCCTGGCAGAGAGTGTAGGAGTCAGGAAGATATAGGGTCAGTGCCTGGCAATTAGTCAATTACCGTCGCACTGACCCTTTAAATTTTGAAGAGCTGCTGTGCACGTGCCCTAGGAAGCGGGTGCGCACATGCGCCGGAAGTCGGTGGGCGGAGCAGAGCAGGGGCGGCCATAGCCCAGAGTGGGGGTCGCGGAACGCTCCTTGACAATCTGTATCCTAGCTCTGCTGGATTCTCATTGGTAGCCCCTACGTATGCCTTCCCTTTGCCTACTAAGGAAGAGTTCACGCAACATAATTTTGAGCACTGTAAACGCGTTTGTTTGTATTGTTGAAATTATGCGCATGCAAGCATCTAATTTCAACGTGATTAAGACGTGCAATGCCCGAGGCAGATACCTACCGCCTAACCTTATTTGTTTCCTGGCGCATGTATGCCTGACACCTTTGACATAATAATCATTTTCAGGTGTGTGCAAAAATATGAGAGTAAAATATGCGTAGTCTGAACTTCTCCAGTATTACTACCTCCAGCAGCATCTTATCATGTGATCACCAGACAGGTCATGTGACCTTGGTATCCAGGTAACAGCAGTGTATGGAGGAACATAACTTCTCCAGTATTACTACCTCCAGCAGCGTCTTATCATGTGACCACCACACAGGTCATGTGACCCTGGTATCCAGAAAACAGTAGGGTATGGAGGAACATAACTTCTCCAGTATTACTACCTCCAGCAGAGACTTATCATGTGACCACCACACAGGTCATGTGACCATGGTATCCAGGTAACAGTAGTGTATGGAGGAGCAGAACTTCTCCAGTATTACTACCTCCAGCAGCGTCTTATCATGTGACCACCACACAGATCATGTGACCTTGGTATCCAGGTAACAATAGTGAAATGGAGGAGCAGAAACTTCTCCAGTATTACACTCCCCCAGCAGCATTTATCATGTGCCCACACACAGGTCATGTGACCCTGGTATCCAGTAACAGTAGGGTATGGAGGAGCAGAACTTCTCCAGTTATACTCCCTCCAGCAGCGTCTTATCATGTGACCACCACAGATCATGTGACCCTGGTATCCAGGTAACAGTAGGTTGTTGAGGAGCAGAACTTCTCCAGTATTACTACCTCCAGCAGCGTCTTATCAAGTCTTTCCGTGTCTGTGGAGAAGACTCACATATTCTTCTCTCTGCATCATCTTTCTGCTTTGTTTCACAGTTAAAGGGGTATTCTGGTAAACTTTCTATTGGTACAAAGTAAAACTCTTCAATATATAGCTCTTAAATATTTTCAGCAGTTTCCCACATAATCACCAATTGGTGGCTGAAAATCTCATGTTAATAGCTTGTTGCCAAGGGATACGACCTGTAGTTAAGTTTCATCTTTGTGGTCAGGCATGTTCAGGCATGGGTGAGCCATGTTACTATGAAATAGCAGGGGATAGGAGGTGATGTATCTGGGAACTTATGTAAGAGTTCAGCAATGGGGAGAACAATATGAGATGCACAAGAAGGGAGTGACTGGCTCTTTGGCAGCCAGGGGATTTCAGTAGCCCTTCAGGTTACAATGTCCTCAGGAAACAATATTTTTAGCATAAAAGGTCTTTTCTGGGACACTGTATGTTGATTATGATTTTAAAATACAATGTCCCAGACACTGATCCAGCCAATTATCATGTATAGTTTACTGATAAAACATCTGTATTAGTGCAGTGCATGCAGTGATTGGCGGTCTAGTAGCACTTCCATATAGTGCAATGCGGTACTAAATGTCCTGTACTGCTCTTTACATCTGCCAGGAGGAGCAGCTACTTTGGGCACCAGGTGAGGGCCCCATTTTCTTTTTTTCTGGTACAGTGTGTATAATGTACATGATTCGAAGATGCTCCTGTCCTCCAAATAGAAAGTGATTTCCCGCTTCCAGCAGCTCTTTCTGATGTTACATAGTTTGTAAGGCCGAAAAAAGACAGACGTCCATCCAGTTCAGCTTATTGTGCTATAGTGTTGATCCAGAGGAAGGTAAAAACCCCATGAGGTATTATTATAATTATTTATTTTATGAGGTAGAAGCCAATTGTTCTCATTTTAGGGAAAAAAATTCCTTCCAGACTTCAATCTGGCATCAGAATAAATCCCTGGATCAGCGCCCCTTCTCCATAGGGCCGTCTTAACCGCATTATGTCCCCTTGGGCAGAGCAGTGCAGGGGCCCCCCCCAAACCCAAACAAAAATCATTCACGGGGAAAAAGTTGCACATTATCGAAAAAAAAACTTAAAAAATACGACCCCCTTTATAAGAACCACTTAGTGGTAGACCGGGGCCCCGTTCCTAGGGGGGGCGGACGGGCGATCGCTCGGGGCGCCAAAGGGCTCCGTTAAACCGGGGGGGGTGCTGTGCCCGCCCGCCTCGCCGCCCGGAGGATCGCCCCTGACTCTGTGCGGCTTTTTTATAAAGTCGCGCAGACCCGCAGCTGCGGGTTTTTCAGGGAGGAGACGGGGGGGATTTTCCCCCTCCTGTCTCCTCCCGTGTATTAGCGTTGAGGGGGCGCACAAATTTCACCACGCCCCCTGCGAGGGTGGGATCTGCTGGGTTGGCCCAGCTCTCCCGGGCCCTTTGTAAGTTTCCCAGCTCAGCGGGCTCCGGCCCGGGACTTTTTGGGGACCGGGGTTTGGAAACTTTTTTGTTATTTTAAAATTAGTTACAGGGGCTCAAACTGGTTTAAAGGGGGGGGGCCATTTTACTGGCTCAGGGGGGGCATCTACTGGCTACAGGGGGCATAAAATGGCTAAAAGGGGGGCATCTACTGGTTTACGGGGGGGCATCATGGCTAGGGGGGGCTCACTGGCTACGGGGGGAATTACGGGCTAAAAGGGGGGACATCACTGGCTACAGGGGGGCCATCCCGGGTTTAAACGGGGGGGGCATTATTTGGCAAACAGAGGGGCATTTTCTGGCAAACGGGGGGCATCCCTGGTACGGGGGGGATCTACTGGCTAAGGGGGGCATCAAATGGCTCCCAGGGGGAAACCCACTGGTACGGGGGGGCCATCTACTGGCTAAGGGGGGCATTTACGGGGCTACGGGGGGCATCACTGGTACGGGGAAAATGACTAAAATACGGGGGGGGCACCGGGGTACAGGGGGAAATTTTCGGGCTACGGGGGGCAATCACTGGCTACATGGGGGCATCACCGGTACAGGGGGGCTCCATGGCTAAAAGGGGGGCCCATCTACTGGCAAAAGGGGGACGTGGTACGGGGGGGCCTTTAAAACTGGTTTCCAAGGGGGAAACTACTACAGGGGGCATCATTTGGCTTCAAAGGGGGAAATCAAATGGCTACAAGGGGGCATCTACTGGTTTACAGGGGGGCACACTGGCTACGGGGAAATTTAAATGGCTCAGGGTGGGAAATTCACTGGCAAACAGGGGGGCATCTATGGTTCGGGGGGGCATTATGGTACGGGAAGAATCACGGGGTACAAGGGGCCATCACTGGTTCAGGGGGCATCTATGGCTAAGGGGAGACCACTGGCTAAAAGGGGGGCATATACTGGCTACAGAGGGAATTAAACTGGTTCAGGGGGCACCCACTGGCTAAAGGGGGCATCCACTGGTCGGGGGGGCCATAAAGGGCTGCAGGGGGGCACCTGGTTTACAGGGGGGCATCTACTGGCCCCAGGGGGGCATCTACTGGTGAAAAGGGGGCTTCATTTGGCTACAGGGGGGAATCACTGGCTGCGTGGGCTTTCACTGGCACAGGGGGGCATCACTGGCTCCCGGGGGGGGCATCTACTGGTGACAGGGGCCCACTGGCTCCCGGGGGGAAATTCTCCTGGCCAACAGGGGCATCATGGTTTACGGGGGGGCTTTCACGGGAAAACATGGGGGCATTACTGGTACGGGGGGGACATCTACTGGTTTAAAAGGGGGGGGGGCCTTCTAGGGCCCACGGGGTTAAATGGTTTCCAGGGGTGCACATGGCTTCAGGGGTGATCATGGTTTCAAGGGGGCATCTACTGGTACAGGGGGGGCCATCTACGGGGTTGCATGGGGGGCACCCACTGGCTACGGGGGGGGCCTCAACGGGCTAAAAGGGCTACACTAGCTATAGGGGGTACAAATGTGGTACAGTGGGCATATTACATGGCTACCAAAATTGAGATGTATAGAGGGGGATTTTGAAAAGAGATAGGAATTCGTAGAGGGAAATGCGATTAAAACGAGGAGTCTTAAAATATTTGTTTTGCAAATTTTACAGTGATGAGTCGGAAAATAGTCGTAAAGGGGGTCTGGGACAGATGGGAAAAAAAAAAAAAGAAAAGAAAGAGAACAAAACCCTTTAGAGAAGTTTCCTGTGAAATCCCTAGATGTAAATTTACTGTAAAAAATTTTTATGTTGTTTTGAGCCTGTGTTCGCGGGTATTAAATTTTTAAAGGGTCACTGTATGTGGTAAATTGGTTTAAGGGATAATGGTTTTGGATTCAGGGTTTTGGTCAGTTTGGGATTACAGTTTACTATATGGTGGTTATATGTGGTCATGGTGTTTGGGGGTATTAAATTCGGTCACTGTGTGTTGGTGATATTTTGGTTTTTAGTGGTCTTGGGGTTCGGTTGGTTTTAGCGGACGGGTTTTTTTGGGGAAATGTTTTTACTATTATTTAGTAATTTTTTTTACATAGCACATTGTGGTAAAACTTTTTTTTTTATTTTTGGGTTTGGTTTATTTGGGGATTCAATTGGTCAAATAGTGGCGCCCCTATTTTTAAGGGGGGGGGGGGGGGGGGGAGGGCGAAAAATTTTTTCACCTCGCCCCCTTTAGTGAAAATTTTTAGCCTTGGAACTGCCCTGGCAGGGGCCCCTTCCTAGGGGGGTGGGCTCCCCTCACCTGAGGGGGCACCGTGCCCAAAATTTGCCCCTTTTCTCTGCGCAGCCCTTTTTAAAAAATCTGCGCCGAGTCAGTCAAACAAAACTGCCCCACTTGCTGTGCGCTGCCCGCTACAAAGGGGGGAGGCGGATGGATCCGTCCCCGCCTTTTCCCCTGCATGTATAGCGTCCCCAGGGGGGGGCACAGCTTTCACCACGTTTTCCCCGCGAAAACTGGGTTTCCTAAGGAAAAGCAGCTCCCCGCTGGCCCCTGAGGTTCCCCCGGGGGATGGTTTTAAAAGCCGCTTTTAAATGTCAGCAGCATTGGCGGCGGACAGTGGTGAGGTGGGGTTTCTTTTTTTTAAAATTTTTTTTATATTAGCTGCTACCCGGCTATAGGGGGGATTCCTACCCGGCTTCGAGGGGGGGATTACCTGGGGGTGTGGGGCTGCTACCTGGCACAGGGGCTACTACTTGGCTTTAGGGGGGATAATACTTGGCTATGAGGGGCTACTTTCTTTGGGCTATTTGGGGGCTACTACCTGACTTTAGGGGGGGTACTACCTTAATATAGGGGCCCATTAAACCCGGCTTTTAGGACTTTTAAATTGGGGGTAGTACCCGGCTATAAAAGGGGTTCTACCGGGGTATGGGGGGCCATATCTGGCTTTGGGGGCTACTAAAAGGCTACCGGGGCTATGCCGGCTAAAAGGGGGTTTCTACCCTGGGCTACAGGGGCTACTGGGTTTTCTACAGGGGGCTACTGCATGCACCCGGGGATATTTCCCGGCTAACCCTATGAGGTGCTATAGATGGGTGTATAGAGATTGAATTGGTAAGAAGCGTTGGGTAAAGTGAGGAGTTTTAAGATGTTTGTTTTGTAAATTTTACAAATGAAGAGTTTAAGGCTGGGGAAGACCCTCATGGTGTCTGGGATAGATGGAGAAGAAAAACTGACAGACAAAAAACCCCTTCAGAGGGAAAATCTCCTGTAAAATTTCCTGGATTTTAACGTTACTGTTTAAACTTTATATGTCTGCAGAGCCTGGTTTTACAATTGGTATCCACTGTTTTGGGGGGGTTAAAAATTTAAATTTTAGTATAACGGTTTGTATTTGTAATGAAATGTTTTATTATTCGTCACTTTGTGTGGGGGAATTGGGGGTCATGGTTTTGGCAAAAATTCTTCAGGGTTTCTATGTGCTGGTGGGTATGTGGTCATTTATGTGGTGGTATTCGGTCACTGTGGGGCTGTGGGTAGTGGTCTTAGTAGGACATTTGGGACTATTTGCATTGGGTTTTGGTTTTGTGTAACAATGTTTTTTGGTTACCCGTATGACTATTATTTAGTAGTTTTATACGTTGCACTTTTTGTTAAAGTTTATGTTTTTTTTAGGGTTTGGTTTTTGGTTTATGCCCCTGTGTTGCATCGTGGGATTTGTTTTCGGGGGGGTGGTGGGGGGGGGGGGTGCAATTTCTTCACCTCGCCCTGAGTGCAATTTAGGAACTGCCCTGGTGCCTATAACGTACAGGAGGCTATAACCTACAGGGTTATAGCCCCCTGTAGGTTATAGGCACCTGTAGTTTATAGGCCCCTGTAGGTTATAAGCCTCTGTAGATTATTTGCCCCCTTTAGGGTTTTAGCCCCCCGTTTTATAAAAATGGGCCATTTTGGTTATAGAACCTGGGGGGTTTTAGCCCCCTGTAGGTAATATATGGCCCCTTTAGGTTATAGGCTCCCTGTAGGTTATAGCCATTTGTAGGATGTAGCCCCCTGTAGGTTATAGGCCCTCTGTATATAGCCCCCTGTAGGTAATATGTGGTCCCCTGTAGGTTATAGGTCCCTGTATATAGCCCCCTGTAGGTAATATGTGACCCCTTTGAAAAAAATATTAAAAAATGTTACCTCTCAGCGTTCCCCCGCCGAAGAGTTGGTTCCAGGAGCTAAGCCTGGACGCCTTTAGGATGACATTGTCTCCTGCACCGCTTAAAGATGCAGCGGGTTTGGGACTGCACAGAGACATGCTGCCTGGGGCCAAGTCACACCAAAGGGCAGGGAAGACAGCTACCCCAAAGGGCCCCCGATGCTCATGGGGCCCACGGGCAACAGCCTACCCTGCCCAATGGAAAAGTCGGCCCTACTTTATCTGGATTATCTGTTATCTGTATAACTTTCTTTAACTTTTATATTGCACTGAGGTCACATTTTGGGGCCTCTAAACCATGCATGCCAACTCTCCCGTTTTTGGTGGGGGGTCCCGCTATTTGGGATCCCCCCGCCCTCCCGGGGGAGTTGGCATTCCTCCCGCCGCCAGCAGGCAGCGGGGGTCCTTTAAATGACCGCGGCGCCGGAGTAGCGCTGGTGCGCAACTCTGGCGCCGCCTGTCCGTTCCCACAGGCGGGTGAAGCGGGCGCTGAGCCCGCTTCACCCGCCCGGAACCTCGCTGAGCAGGGAGGAGGCAGGAGGGATCGCTCTCTCCTGCCTCCTCCCCCTGTATGTCCGGCGCCGCTGTGCGCCGTACACACATGTCAGCGTCACAGGGGAAGTGACGCGCGGCTGCTCTCACGTCCCCTGTGACACTGCTGAGGAGATGTCCAGGAGCGGGCCGCTATGCAGGAGCCTGGTCAGGTAAGTAGAATTTATTATTTTATTTTTATTAGTTTTAGGAGGGCACTGTCTGGCTACAATGGGGGTCTACCTGGCTACAATGGGGGTCTACCTGGCTACAATGGGGGCAATACCTGGCAACAGAGGGAGGCACTACCTGGCAACAGAGAGGGCACTACCTGGCTAACAATGGGGGGCACTACCTGGCTACATTGGGGGCACTACCTGGCTACTTTGGGGGCACTACCTGGCATCAATGGGGGGCACTACCCTGGCTATACTAATGGGGCACTACCTGGTTTACTAAAGGGGGTACTACCTGGCAAACAATGGGGGCACTACCTGGCTACAATGGGGGAAAACTAAACTGGCTACAATAGGGGGTACTACTGGAAAAACACATGGAGGCACTACCTGGCTAAAAAATGGGGGCACTAACCTGGCTAACTATGGGGGCACTACCTGGCTACAGATGGGGCATTTACCTGGCAAACAATGGGGGCATCTACCTGGCAACAGAGGGGGCACTCCCTGGAAAGCAATGGGGGCTTCTACCTGGCCAACAGAGGGGGCACTACCTGGCAAACAATGGGGGGCATCTACCTGGAAAACAATGGGGGCAGCTACCTGGCAAACCAATTTGGGGGAAACTCCCTGGCAAACAATGGGGGGCATCTCCCTGGCTAGGGGCTCAAAATTTGGCTCTACCTGGCTACAGAAGGGCATCTTTTTGGCTACAAGGGGGATCTACCTGCCTGTAAGGGGCACTACCTGGTTATGGGGGGCTACTACCTGGCTATAAGGGCATCTACCTGGCTTTCTTCCAAAGCCATTATGAAGTTAGGTGGAGTAGGTGTGGCTTTTTGAAGGGGCGTGACATACCGTCAAGATGGGCGTGTCCATGCAAATTTTTGCCGCGGCACGCTACGCGCACCGCCCACTAATATCTCCTGCTTTTTCATTTTCAAAAGTTGGCAACTATGCTCTAAACCATTTACCAGTTTTCCATACAGTTATGGTTACAGTTACAGTTTCAGTTACAGTTACGGTTTTAATATATAGTATCTCACAAAAGTGAGTACACCCCTCATATTTTTGTAAATATTGTATTGAATGAGACAATATTGAAGATATGACACTTTGACACAATGTAAAGTAATCAGTGTACAGCTTGTAAAACAGTGTAAATTTGGTGTGTCCTCAAAATAACTCAACACACAGCCATCAATGTCTACACTGCTGGCAACAAAAGTGAGTACATCCCTAAGTGAAAATGGATAAATTGTACCCAATTGTCAACATTATTTTCCTGCACTGACATAACTCTCTTGGTCATGGAGTTCACTTGAGCTTCACAGGTTGCAGTCACTGGAATCCTCTTCCACTTTTCCATGATGAGATCATGGAGCTGGTGGATGTTAGAGACCTTGCGCTCCTCCACCTTCCAATTGAGGATGCCCCAGAGATGCTCAACAGAGTTTAGGTCTGAAGACATGCTTGATCAGTCCAGCACATTTACCCTCATTTTCTATAGCAAGGCAGAGGTCTTGGGGTGTGTTTGGGGTTGTTATCATGTTGGAACACTGCCCTGCGGCACAGAAGGGAAGATATCATCCTCTATTTTAGTATGTCGCAGTACATGTTGACATTCATGGTTCCCTCAATGGACTGTAGCTACCCAAAGACGGCAGCACTCATGGAGCCTCAAACCATGACACTCCCACCACCATGCTTGACTGTAGGAAAGACACACTTGTCTTTGTACTGCTCCCTTGGTTGCCGCCACACACACTTGACACCATCTGAACAAGATAAGTTTATCTTGGTCTCATCTGACCACAGGATGCGGTTCCAGTAATCCATGTTCTTATGGCTTGTCCCCACGGCAGGAGTTTTCACTTGGTTTTATCCGAAAACCGTCTGTAAACCGAATGTCAACCTTTTACATTGATTTAAATAGAAAATCCGTGCAGCAGTCCACACATGTTCATTCTCCTGCCTGGTTTTCGGGCAGAACATGAACATATGGGTGTGAAGTGAGACGGCTTGAATCCGCAGACAAAAGCTGTTACCCTACATGCCAAGAAAAGACAAAATACCGGTCAGAAAATCTGTATTTTTTCTTTGCCATGTGAAAGCACCCTTAGGCTATGTCTATACTGCATAGCTTTACAATCGGATTTTCAGCGCTTTTAGTTTTTTAAAAGCGCCAAAAATACGATAGTTCGTGCAGCCTCATAGACTACAATAGAAAAGACGAGCTGTAGTCTCCACAGCTTGTCTTTTCCACGATCGTCTTTCGGCACCGCCGTATTATACAACATGCTGTATAATATTCAGGCGCTTTTAGTTTTCTTGGCGTCTTCCCATACAATACAATTGTATGGCGACGTCAAAAAGAAGGAAAGTGACCGCAGTTTTTGCACAAAACGTAACAAAAACCGCGTTCCTGCAACGGAAAAAAAAGTCCGCTTACCCTAGAAAGACAGGAGTTAAACAAGACATACACACAGTGAAGAAGTTGCTGGAATAACGTTAATAGTAATTATTACACCTCTATTCCTACTCACTTGTAACCCTGCTGCTAACTTAGTGCCAAGAGGTCACATGACTGATGCCATACAGTTAGTCAATGGCAAACATTACTGTGGACAGGAATTTGGGCAACCCTTTTTTTAGTTTCTAGATAAGAGGAGTAGCATTTTTAATACATGTATTTTAGAAAGTTGTACAATTTCCTATTATATATATAATAAAAAAAAGCAACAAAATGTGGACAACCCCTTTAAGTTACACCTCTGCCCCTGTCTACCAGCTTTTCCTATCTGACCTCTGGATCTGTCCTTGATGTTATTGTCCTGCAGTATTACTATAGTTGAAAATTGTTTACATACACTATATAAAAAGACACATATGCATATTTTTCTCACTATCTGACATGACATCAGAATACACCTTGCCCTTTTTAGTTCTATTAGGAACCAAAATTATTTATATTTGTCAAATGTCAGAATAATGAGAGAGAGAATTTTTTAAGGCATTTTTATTACTTTCTGCATAGTCAAAAGTTTCCATACATTTCATTACTATTTGGTAGCATTGCTCTTAAACTGTATGGCTGGGTCAAACGTTTTGGATATCCTTCCACAAGCTTCTAACAACAGTTGGTAGGAATTTTTGCCCATTCCTTCTGACAGATCTGGTGTAACTGAGCCATGTTTGTAGGTCGCCTTGCTCGCACCTGCCTTTTCGGCTTTGCTCATAAATTTTCAGTAGGTTTGAGATTGGGACTTTGTGATGGCCACTCCAAAACATTGAATTGGTTATCCTAAAGCCACTTTGTAACCAGTTTGGCAGTATGCTTCGGGTCATTATCCATTTGGAAGACCCATTTCCGCCCAAGCTTTTACTTCCTCGCTGATGTCTTGAGATGTTGGTTCAGTATTGCCACATGAATCTTCTTTCCTCATGATGCCATCTATTTTGTGAAGTGCACCAGTCCCTCTTGCAGCAAAACAACCCCATAACATGATACTGCCACCTCCGTGTTTCACAGTTGGGATGGTGTTCTTAGGCTTCCAAGCTTCTCCCCTTCTCTTCCAAACATAAAGATGGTCATTATGGCCAAACAGTTCACTTTTAGTTTCATCAGGCCACAGGACGTGTCTTCAAAAATGTAGGTCTTTGTTCCTGTGTGCAAACATTAATCTGGCTTTTTTATGTTTCTTTTTGTGTAATGGCTTCATCCTGGCCGAGTGGCCTTTCAGGTCATGTTGATACAGTACTCGTATCACTGTGGATAATGACACAATATTACTAGCTTCCACCAGCATCTTTACAAGGTCTTTTGCTTTTGTTCTTTGGTTGATATGCACATGTCCGACCAAAGCATGTTCATCTCTGACACACAGAACCCGACTCCTTCCTTCGATATGATGGCTGGACATTCCTATCCTGTTTGTGCCTATAATTGTTTGTACAGGTGAACGAGGCACCTTCAGGTATCTGGAAATTGCACCGAAGGATGATCCGGACTTGTGCAAGTCCACAATTCTCTTCCTGATATCTTGACTGATTTCTTTAGACTTTCCTATGATGTTACACACAGAAGCAGTGTGTTTCTGGTGTGAATTAAAATACATCCACAGGTGTGTCTCTAATTAACTCGGCTTCCAAGGACATGACATCATCATATGGGCTGTCCCAAATTGTTTAAAGGCATAGTAATCCTAGTGTATGTATACTTTTGACTTTGCAGAAAGTAATAACAATGCCTTAAAAATTCTCTCTCTCATTATTCTAGCATTTGGAATATATAAATAATTTTGGTTCCTAATTGACCTAAAACGGGTAAGGTTTCTGATTTCATGTCAGATACAGAGAAAAACATGTATATGTGTCTTTATATAGTGTATGTAAACTTCTGGTTTCAACTGTATATGTATTTGTCTGCAAATGTTTTCCTCCATCTTCTTTTATTGCTATTTGTGCCCAAAGTACCTGTTAGCATCAGGGCCAAATTGTTCTTACAGCCACTGTGACCCTCTTGGTTTAGTACTGTTCCTGCTCCTACATCTACATTTTTGGGCTTTCGTCTTTACTTGAAGTCAAAATCATATATGAGACATTTCCAGTCTACCACTGTTGATGGCATAGGTAAGACACGACACATCCCAGTTACATTGCTAAGACACCCACCCACCCCCCAAATGGGGTTTAAAGGGAGTCATCACATATGCCCACTAACACTGTATAGATGGTGAGCTATGGCTTCCTCCCTAGCTGGTATATGAAAACCTGTGTCTTCTGAATGAGGAGCGCCCCTGTGGTTCAGCCATAAACCATAAACCAGCACCTCTGAGCATTTGAAGGGTTGTGACATCACAATATTAGGGATGGGAAGGTTGGGGATTTATTTTCCTGATAGCAGATAAACTACCTGCTCTTACCTTAACCTCCTGTCAGCCCTCCTGTAAACACAGTCCCATTGTTGTCTTTTCTTACCATAATGCCTCTTCTATTGTTCAAAGCACCCCACCCCCATGACATTCAGATGCCACCAGCCATGTGGCCAGAGCCATTTTCCCCTAACTGTGTCCTCACGGCTTCCATTTTCCTCAAGAAACAATGAAACAAAAGGAGAAGAAATCCATGTCCATATGAACTAGCAATTTAAATTGAATGGGAAGAGTGACACAATAGGAACATGGTTCTAATTAAAGGGGTGTTCTCACCATGCTGTTTCACAGAGCCTGTTCTTCACACCCAGCTTCAGGCTTCCACTTCCTGTTCAGGCTGTGGGTGGCTCTGCACCAATGACTGACATATCAGCTCTGCTGAGACGCTTGTGTACACAAACAGGATATAAGAAAGGCTCACGCTCTGAAATTAAGCAGAATCAGAACAGCAATGTATTTGGTGGAGATAAGTGACATGTCAATTATTTGCGGCGACTATGCGCCGCGAGTAATGAATGTCTATGAAGTCCCCCCTCCGTGCTTCGGGGGTACGTGTTGATCCGCAAGACTCCCAAATCACCCAGCATTTTGCGGCGCATACTGTACGTGTCGCAATTATGTCACGTGAACATACACTTAAGTGTATCTGAAAGAGGTATGTAAAATACATCTCATCTGAACGCCAATAAGTGTTTTACATTGAATCTAATGTAATCACACAGGAACATTGTTACATACGTGTTTGGGTCCTTTTTGGATCCGAAAAACTTACCCAAACACGTATCTAAAAAACACCCTGTCAACATCCCCTAACGCAGCAAAATCACTGGTCTAATGAATCTGTGTTATCAGTTCAATTGTGTTGTAAAAAACTGATATTATACATTTTATAAAGATGTTTCACAAAATTGATTCTGTCAGACTTATATACAAGTTAGCAGATGAATTCATGTTGCAAAATTAATCACGGATTCCTTCATTTCAAATTTATATCATTCCATAATCATTTTGTACTGACATAATTGAACAATGTGATAGAAAACAGCACAATATTCCACAAAATGGATTTTATGCACTGAATGTATCAATCAAGTGAAGCAGCCAATCAAGTAAGTATGTGAGTATGTGATCACTTCAAAAATGCAGGAAGCCCTCTCCTAGTTTGCCATTGGATCCCTGAGCTGTGCATCATATACTTCTCCAGTCTAAGGAGAAATTACATAAATTGTTGTATAACTCCCCCTGTAGTGTGCACTTCCTCTAGGAGATGGGACAAGTGATAAAAACAACTAGGAGAACACACGTCAGTACAGAATGTAGTATATGAGGTCGATCAGTGATGAGATAAATTTACCATGACTCTACACAGCTTTTAAGGCTATGTCTACACAGCGCTATGTCTGACTATGCTGTACTGTGCTGTGTAGACTGCAATGAAAAATCCGTGCACATGTTTTTTTCCGGAGCATTTTCAAACATGCTGGATCTTCCGCAGGATTGCGGTCAGGTTCCTGTACATTCAATGTAGATGGCCGACGGCAAATCCGAAAAACCGGCCTTGGTTTTTAGTGCAAGTGTGCGGCAAAACACGGTCCAGCAGATGTTGGATGACATTTCAACATATGCTGTGTAGACATAGCCTAAGGCTTTCCAATCCTTCTGTCCCCTAAAATCATCTGGTGGGGAGCAGCTGGGAATTTGCATGCATAACAATTCCATAAAACACAGTGGTTAGGATTTTTTAGGGCTTTCCTTCTCTCCCCCAAAATCATCTGGTGGGAAACAACTGGTAAGCCTGATATAATTTTACATGTTACACTGCTCTATAAATACAGCCAGCCACAGAGCCCCCATAACAGTATACATTACACTGCTCCATTAATACAGCCAGCCACAGAGCCCCCATAACAGTATACATTACACTGCTCCATTAATACAGCCAGCCACAGAGCCCCCATAACAGTATACATTGCACTGCTCCATTAATACAGCCAGCCACAGAGCCCCCATAACAGTATAAATTACACTGCTCCATTAATACAGCCAGCCACAGAGCCCCCATAACAATATACATTACACTGCTCAATTAATACAGCCGGCCACAGAGCCCCCATAACAGTATACATTAAACTGCTCCATTAATACAGCCGGCCACAGAGCCCCCATAACAGTATACATTAAACTGCTCCATTAATACAGCCAGCCACAGAGCCCCCATAACAGTAAACATTAAACTGCTCCATTAATACAGCCGGCCACAGAGCCCCCATAACAGTATACATTAAACTGCTCCATTAATACAGTCAGCCACAGAGCCCCCATAACAGTACACATTACACTGCTCCATTAATACAGCCAGCCACAGAGCCCCCATAACAGTATACATTAAACTGCTCCATTAATACAGCCAGCTACATAGCCCCCATAACAGTATACATTACACTGCTCCATTAATACAGCCAGCCACAGAGCCCCCATAACAGTACACATTACACTGCTCCATTAATACAGCCAGCCACAGAGCCCCCATAACAGTATACATTAAACAGCTCCATTAATACAGCCAGCTACATAGCCCCCATAACAGTATACATTACACTGCTCCATTAATACAGTCAGCCACAGAGCCCCCATAACAGTACACATTACACTGCTACATTAATACAGCCAGCCACAGAGCCCCCATAACAGTATACATTAAACTGCTCCATTAATACAACCAGCCACAGAGCCCTTATAAGGGTCCGTCTACATGGTAATGGACAAATACCGGTAGGTTTATCTGACCGGTATTTGTCCGGTTTGTGTGCCGTGCACACGGCCGCGGGGAGGGGGGGGGGGGGGGTTGGGCGTCTTTTTTCCGCGATGAGCGGAGAAAAGCCCACCCGCTTCCCATTCACAGGTACAAATACCGTCCGAAAACCGGACGGAAGAATGTGCATGCACAATGTTTTTCGGGCGGAAAACCTGTGCAGAGGGGACTACGGCATAGGTTTTCCATAGAAGCCCGTTGTGCTCGTTTGCGGACGGTTTTTCAGACGGTCTGGAAAACCGCAAACCGTCTGAAAAACCGGCCGCAAATTGATAGAGCCAGCTAAAGAACCCCCATTAAAGTACATGTTACACTTCTCCATTAATAGAACCAGCCATAGAGCCCCCATAACAGTACATGTTACACTGCTCCATTAATAGAACCAGCCACAGAACCCCCATAACAGTACATGTTACGCTCCTCCATTAATACAGTCAGCCACAGAGCCCCCATAACAGTACATGTTACACTGCTCCATTAATAGAACCAGCCACAGAGCCCCCATAACAGTACACATTAAACTGCTCCATTAATACAGCCAGCCACAGAACCCCCATAACAGTATACATAATATTGCTCCTACAATAGATCCAGCCACAGAGCCCCCACAACAGTACACACTACATTGCTCCAATAATAGAGTAAATAGATGAGAACACCCCTTTAAACACTAGAAATGCTAAAGTGTAGACCTCAGGTCAGTTACAATAACAAATACTATGATAGAGGTCTTCTACAGTAATAGGCTTGACTACAGCCCTTTAATTAGGATGGGGGAGGGGCCAATTATCATTCCTGAGTAGGCGCATATGTAAAGCGTTTCCCTGCCCCACAACTGCTAGTAAGCAAACTTCCTGTTGTAAAGGAGTCATGATGGGGACAGGTTCTCTTTATAAAGGAGGAGTCTGCAGAACAACAGACAACAACCCTCAGATGTATTACCATAGATGCATACTAATGACAGATGGATCCTTATAGGGTGCACTATATATATATATATATATATATATATATATATATATATATATATATATTCCAATTGCATCATCCAGAGCACCTTGAGGACGGGCAATCTATACATTTGGCTGATGTCCTACCAAATCTGAAGAAATGTTTGGTATCTATCATAAAGTGCCCTGCGTACAAGCTGACCGCAATGCTCATTTTGCAGTGACTTTAGAGATGTAATTTAAAGGGAACATGTCATCAAAAATGACCTATTGTTTAACTAATTTTATAGGAATTTTTGGCTATGTATCTTTTCTTCATATCACTCTCACTAAAATCCTGCAGTTTTCACTTTGGCCTTTAGGCCTAATAATAAAAACGCCTCCATCACCAATGGCCCATTAACAGGATTTGCTAGGAATAACAGACCTGGTATGCCAGTCACTGGCATAACAGACCTGGTATGCCAGTCACTGCTATGGAACCACCCACAGCCTAAACAGGAAGAGGGAGTTTAAAGTTGATTGTGAAGAGTAAGCTCTGTGATACAGCATGGTGAGAAGACCTTTTTTAGGGTAAGTTCACACGGCTTATTTTGGGGCGCATTTCGCCACGTATTTGGAGCTTACTGCGCTCTAATACGAGTGAAATGCGCCCCAATCATTACGGTAATCCATAGCTCTCATAGAGAACTATGGATTACGCCTCCTCTCCCGGGCGTACAAAACAATCATATAGACCGCGCGCCGGACCGGGGCCCCGCCCCCATGAGGGGAGGCGCGGGATGACCCGGCACGCTGGGCGCGGCCGGAGCGCGCCGCGGTGACGCGGCGGTCGGGGGAGGAGTTCGGGCGCAGGGAGGGGCGGTATTTAAGGCCGCCTCTCCGCCCGGGAAAGCAGTCGGCGCAGCACGTGTGAGGCAGTGAGGAGCCCGTGCTGCGCGCTGCTTGAGCCCCTGGGGAGATAAGACGTCTAGCGGTGGGCAGTGAGTGAGTGAGGTAGGCGGCAGAAGCGGCGCTATGGCGGACGGGAACCGGCAGCTGGAGGAGCTGCGGTGGTTAGCCGCATCCAGGGGCGCAGCATGGCTGCAGGAGGCAGTGCAGGCGGTGGTCAACGGCGCAGGGGCCGCAGTGTCAGAACCGCCGGCGGGCAGCAGGAGCAGCCACAGACGCAGGGCCAGGCCTCCGCAGCGTCTGAGCCCTGAATGTACTCCGAGGGCCCGCCGTCGCCGGGGGAGCCCTTCCAGGGACCCTCCGGGTCGGGGGGATCGCCCTGTCACTGGTGGGCGGTCTTCTCGGCCTGGGAGGCATCCGAGTGGGCTGGCGGGCTCTGCAGGGGACAGTGGGCCGGGTCACCAGTCAGGTGCAGGTCCAGCTGTTGCCCCTTCATCGGCGATCCGGTCCGTGGTAGCGGTGGCCCCTGCTGGCGATGCTCCGGTCGGGGGGGTCACCCGGCGTCGGAGGACGGTCGGGAGACGCGGTGAGCACAACGAGGGAGTCGGTGGGCCGGTAGGGCCCAGCGGGCGGCATGCTGTCGGCCCGAACAGCGTATCTCAAGGAGCATCCAGGACGTCGGCGGAGGCATGGAGCTCGTCGCCTCAGGACCCTCGGCCTGCGCAGGTCGGCCTCCCCCTGTTGGGGTTTGACGGCCTTGACCCGGGCCGCCGGGCAGCAGCGGTGGATCGAATGTTTCAGATGGACGTCTCTCGTGAACCCAGGGGAACGGCTGGTGGGTCCACAGCCCCCACGCAGCCTGGTGAGTATATGTCCTTGTCATGTTCGTTTCCCCCTATATTGCAGTCCCCGGGTGGTAGTGTAGGGAGCGCAGGGCTCACTCAGGGCCAGGATGGCCGGGTGAGTGGCGGGGCGTCAGGGGAGCCTGGGGAGGGCAGTGGGTTAGCAGATGCGGTTCGGGCGTTACTGGCTCGGTTAGAGAGTGGGGGGCAGGGCGGCGGGGTCCCGTCCCCGGTTGGAGCGTGGGTACCCCCACAACAGTTGGAGGTGAGGCCTCTGGCAGGAGCGGGAGTTCCTGCAGGGGCGGGACCGGAGCAAGGTGTGCATAGGGGTGGGATTACGGTGTCTGTGCAGACCGAGAAGGAGCAGCAGGATAGTGTGCGTTTGGATGATAAGGCGAATGGGGAAGTCTACGTCAGCTTCGAAGGGCCTCTGGGAGCGCATTTGAAGCAGGAGGTGCGGGAGAAAATATGGAAAGATGAATACGTTGAAATCTTTTCTCTTCTTCCGCTGGAGAAATTTAACCTGGACAAGGGAAAGAAGGAGGAGAGTGAGAAAGAGGAGGAGGAAAAGCGGCGGTGGCGCCTGATCCCTCAGACGTTTACCAATTGGCTGCAAGCATTTGCCATATTGGCAAGCGTGATTGGGGAGAAGGCGGCGGAAAATTGTTCGCCGTTGTTTTGTTACATGGATGCGATTGGGGAGGCGCATCGGGCGTATGGGGGGTTGGCGTGGTTGAGATATGATGAGCAATTTCGCCAACGGAAAGCGGTCCGCCCATCCATTTGGTGGGACCATAAGGATATAGGACTTTGGTTAAAAGTTATGGCCCCGACGAAGTTTGGGTCGTCCTTTCAGGAGGAGGGGGGGCGGTGCGGCCGGCCAAGGGGGTAATGCCGGGGGGTCTGGTGGAGGATCTCAAGCTGGAGGGCAAAATGGGGCTTGCTGGCAATTCAATAGCGGACAGTGTAAGTTTGGAGCAGGATGTAAGTTCAAACACATCTGCTCATTTTGTGGGCGACCTCGCACCCTGTCTCCCGGTGTTTTAAAAAGGGGCGGGGTAAAGGCGGGGCCGGTGGTAGCCAAGGGGGCGACGCCGGTGAAACTTCAAGAGATGGAGCCGTTTCTGGCCAGATTTAGTGATCGGGCGGCGGCAGATTTGTTATTGAAAGGTTTCTCGGAAGGGTTTAAGATCCCCCCCCCCCAGTGCATCGGGTGCCTTTTTCGGTAAAAAATTTACGGTCGGCCCATGAGCACCCGACTGTAGTAGCAGAGAAGTTGGGGAAGGAACTGGCGTTGGGGAGAATGTCGGGTCCTTTTCCGGTGCCACCTGTTCCGGCTTTGGGGGTTTCTGCTTGGGGGGGTTGTCCGAAGAATGAGCCGAATAAATTCCGGCTTATCCACCATTTATCGTTTCCCAAAGGGAGCTCGGTCAATGATGGCATAGCACCGGAGTTGTGTTCGGTGGTGTACACATCATTTGACGAGGCGGTGGCTTTGGTGCAGCGGTTTGGGGCGGGTTCCTTGATGGCGAAGGCCGACATTGAATCGGCTTTCCGGCTGCTACCGGTGCATGCGGAGAGCGTGCGTTTGTTGGGGTGTTACTGGGAAGGACAGTTCTACGTGGATCGGTGCCTCCCAATGGGTTGTTCATTGTCATGCGCGTATTTTGAGGCATTCAGTTCTTTTTTGGAGTGGGTAGTTAGGGACGTTGCAGGGTTGAATTCCATCATTCATTACTTGGATGATTTTCTTTGCGTTGGGCCCGCTGGTTCCCCGATTTGCGGGTCTCTGCTGCATTCATTGTATTGGGTGGCGGAGCGGTTTGGGGTTCCGCTGGCGGCGGAGAAGACGGAGGGCCCAGTTTCCTGTTTGAGTTTTTTGGCAATGGAGTGTAGGTTGCCGGAGGATAAGCTGAGGGCAATAAAAGGGGAAGTACAGAGGGTTGGGCGGTTAAGGAAGATACCGCTGCGGGAGTTGCAGTCCTTGCTCGGCAAACTGAACTTTGCCTGTAGGATTTTGCCCATGGGTAGGGTATTCTGTAGGCGTTTGGCAAGGGCTACGGCGGGGATTGAGAAGCCGCACCACTTTGTGCGGTTGAACCGTGAACACAGGGAGGACCTGGCAGTGTGGGGGTCATTTTTGGAAAAGTATAATGGCAGGTCCCTCATTTTGGGGAGGGAGGTCTCCAATCGGGAGGTGGACATCTTTACTGATGCATCAGGCAGCACGGGCTTTGGGGCCATTTGCGGGGACAGCTGGTGTGCGGCCCCGTGGCCGGCAGAGTGGGCAGACTCTCCTTTGGTGCAGAATTTGGCGTTCCTCGAACTCTTTCCCATCGTGGTGGCGGTTGAGCTATGGGGGGATCGGGTGCGGGATCAAAAGGTTCGGTTCCATTGTGACAACTTGGGTGTGGTGCAGGGTATCAACAACTTGTCTGCATCTTCACCTCCGGTGGTTCGGCTGCTCCGGTTGTTGGTTTTGCGGTGTTTGGAATTGAATTCTAGGGTGGTGGCGGAGAATGTTCCAGGGGTGCTTAACGTGGTGGCTGATTCTCTTTCTCGATTACAGTGGGAGCTTTTCAGGAAGCTGGCGCCAACGGCGGTGGACGCGGGAGAGGAATGCCCCAGTCATCTTTGGAGCGCGGCCTCCGGGACGCCGACCATTTGATCCGGGCTTCCCTGTCAGGTGGGACCTGGTTGGCCTACGAGAGGGCCTGGGAGATGTGGTCGGAATGGCTTGCAGGTTTTGGGCCGGTTACGTCGGAGGAGGATGAAGTGGGGGCATTGTTGTGCCTGATGGTTCACATGGAGAGGCTGGGGTGGTCGATTGCTAAGGTACGCAGGTTTATGGCGGGCTTAGCATTTGGTTTTAAGTGGAGGAGGAGGAGGGATTTGACCAAGGATTGTGTTATTTCTCGGGCTTTGCGTGGTTAAGGTCGCGGGAGGGGGGCCAGGGATTTGCGTCGCTCCGTTGTGTACGCATTATTGGAAAGGTTGGGGGCGGGGGTGCAGTCAGTGGGGGCTCGGAGTACGGGGTGGCGTTATTGCGCCTGGCCTTCTAGCTGGCATTTTTCAGGGCATTGAGGGTGGGGGAGCTGGTTTCCCCGAGTCGTTCAAAAGGGGGTGGCTTGCAGGCTGCGGACGTGTGGGAACACGATGGTGCAGTGGTATTTTGTATCCGACGGTCAAAAACGGATCAGGAGGGTAGGGGCCACCGGGTACAGTTGAGGGAGGTTCCAGGGGCTCAGATGTGCCCTCTGGCATGTTTTCGGGCATTTCGGGTATTGTGCAGAGCGGTTGGTGGGCCTCTACTGGTTCACCAGGATGGATCGTTTCTGTCTCGATTTCAATTTGTGGTGGTGTTCAGGCGTTGCTTGGGGGCATTGGGACTGAAGCCCGGTGAGTTCGCCCCGCACTCGTTTCGCATAGGGACGGCAACGGAGGCGGCGGGGTGGGGGCTTCGCCCTGAGTTGGTCCGCAGGATTGGAAGATGGGAATCGGACCGGTTCCGGATATATGTGCGAACCAAGTTGATTGTCGGGGGAATGTGTTAGGAGTGGCGGGGTTTTCTGTTTATTTCCTTAGTCTTGCCGTTACGTTTCGTGTTTCTGTTTTATTGTAGTTCGTTCGCCTTGCCTGGTCTGGATCCTGGGACATTCTTATGTCTACTGGGGCGCGGAGAGAGCGGACGTGCGGCCGGATGGGCGGCAGCTCGGTTTTTCGCGCGACGTGGCGGTGATTCGGTGGATAGGACGGCGTGGTATGGGGTGGTTGGGGGTGGTTCTGGAATTTTTGCGGTATTCCGCATTGGATAGACCCCCGGATGTCCTGGTGTTGCATGCCGGGGGTAATGATCTGGGCTCCCTTACGTCTCGCGAGTTGGCAAAAAACATCAAATATGACCTGTTGCGGTTGTGGTCGTCTTTTCCTAGGCTGGTCATTGTGTGGTCGGACATGGTGTTCCGGCATCACTGGCGGGGGGCCATATAGTCTGAATAAGGCCAGGGTGAAGGTGAACAGGGCAGTGGCAGGTTTTGTGGCACGAAATGGGGGTGTGTTCGTGCGCCACCTCGAATTGGAAGCAGGCGAGGGGAATTTTTGGAGAACGGATGGGGTTCATCTGACGGCAGTTTGATTGGACCTATGGGCCCTCGGTCTTCAAGAGGGCATTGAGAGGGCTATTGGTTTGGTGGGGGTCTCGCGTGCATGAGGGGTCATGGCATGCTCGCGGTGGCGGTCGAGGTTCTTGGAGTGGTGGAGAAAATTGGTGAGGGAGTCCTTCGGGGTAGGATTCCCTCAGAGTTTGGGTAACTTGGACGGCCCGGCGAAGGTGGGCTCTTTCGGGGTGTTATCCCTGTGGAGCAAAATGGAGGAGCCATAGAGTATGGCTTTTGGGCCTCCGAGCCAGTGGAGTACGGCTGGGGGCAAATGGTGGTTTGTCCCTTCGGGGATTTGGTCGCCGGGTCGGTTTTGGGGCTCCAAGGACCTCGGCCCCATATTTGGTACTGGTTGGTTGAAAGAGTTGTTTGGGTTATTTATGTGTTTGTATATAGATATATATATGTATATGGAGAGGCACGGGTAGAGTCAGATTATTTATACGTGGATGTATATATTTACATATATATATTTATATACCGGTTTACAGATTTATATTATATTTACACTGGTTGTTTTATATTTATGTGTATTTTTGTTAATAAAACGGCTGCTGTGGCCAATTCATTCCAAACCGATGTGTCGTGTCATTACTGGGTGGCCGCAGTAGGGAGGTTGGGATTGGGAAAAAAGTAAGGAAGTTGGTGGAGGGCAGGACGCGCAGACTCAGCGTTGCCCTGGGGGTCAAGACTGCGCGCTGGACCGGGGCACCGCCCCCATGAGGGGAGGCGTGGCATGACCCGACACACTGGGCGCGGCCGGAGCACGTCGCAGTGACGCAGCGGTCGGGGGAGGAGTTCGGGCGCAGGGAGGGGTGGTATTTAAGGCCGCCTCTCCGCCCGGGAAAGCAGTCGGCGCAGCACGTGTGAGGCAGTCCCACCCGTTCGCCCTAAAGTAGGGTTCGGTGCTTAAAGGGTTGTGGTTCGTGGGGTGTGGTTCTCGGCAAAGTTTGGTGCTGGGGACTAGTTATGTCACGCTGGCCGTGGGCGGTCGAAGTTCTTGGAGTGGTGGAGAAAATTGGTGAGGGAGTCCTTCGGGGTAGGATTCCCTCAGAGTTTGGGTAACTTGGACGGCCCGGCGAAGGTGGGCTCTTTCGGGGTGTTATCCCTGTGGAGCAAAATGGAGGAGTCAGAGTATGGCTTTTGGGCCTCCGAGCCAGTGGAGTACGGCTGGGGGCAAATGGTGGTTTGTCCCTTTGGGGATTTGGTCGCCGGGTCGGTTTTGGGGCTCCAAGGACCTCGGTACTGGTTGGTTGGAAGAGTTGTTTGGGTTATTTATGTGTTTGTATATAGATATATATATATATATATGTATATGGAGAGGCATTATTTATACGTAGATGTATATATTTACATATATATATTTATATACCGGTTTACAGATTTATATAATATTTATACTGGTTGTTTTATATTTATGTGTATTTTTGTTAATAAAACGGCTGCTGTGGCCAATTCATTCCAAAACCGATGTATCGTGTCATTACTGGGTGGCCGCAGTAGGGAGGGTGGGATTATGAACAATGTAAGGAAAGTTGGTGGACGCGCAGACTCAGCGTTGGTGGACGCGTGGACGCGCAGACTCGGCGTTGCCCTGGGGGTCATGTATGCGTGGGGAGACAATTGACATGTCATTTATTTGCGGTGCCCCCATGCGTCGCGTGAGTATGCGCCGATCAGCGCGACTCCTGAAGACCGGACGTAATTGCGGGGCGTACTGTTGCCCCGCAATTAAGCCGTGTGAACATACCCTAACTGTGCCACTAATGTCAAATATGGCCATGTAGTGCTCAAATAATACCAACATACCATGACCAAATAACAACTCCACAAATACAATACTCCAACAGTGTTATTTTCTCACATTAGATTTACAACCAGACATTGATTTCTTTGCCAGAAATCTTAGGCTGAGCCTTGTATTTATGCTGTAGATCTATAGCAGATCCACAACCGATTTGCGCGAAGATTAGCAGAAAATTAATCAGTGGGGCTAATCAATGTGGCCTCTGACCCATATAAGTGGCAAGGCACGTATTTCCACATCTGATTGCCTTCATGTGCAGCAGCAAAGAGCCACCACTGAAAATTTTTATGGGACGTGGATTATTGTTGGAATTGACATGGATTATCTACCCCAAAATCTGTGTCAATTGTGACCTGTGTGAACAGGGCCAAATACTACTATAACATTTATTTTAAGAGTTCAACCTTTATGATCCCTCCTATTCTTAGAATGAAGGAGCTGCAGCATTGATTTAATGACACAGCTCCACTACAGCTTTTTCTTGCCAAATGGCATGCCAGGCCTCTCGGCTGTGCAGGGATCTGCAGCTGGCCTTATTCACTTGAATGGTGCTGTGATATTGACTGCTTTGCAGGAAAAGAATATAAAGGGGGTCCAGCATTTAAACCACTTCATTTTCATAATCTGTATGGGGTCCCAGAAGTCAGCTTCCCATTGATCATATAGTGATGGCATAACTTTGCATTGTGTCATTGCCATTGGTTAGCATTTGCCTTCCATCAAATAGCGGTAAAAGTCTATGCTAGGTTCCTGGGAGCTAGAACTAAGGATATCATCACCCATGAGGCAGATCAAGATCCCCACACTTCCTTGATTACAGTCAGGGAGGCTGGGGGCAGTGTTTCAGCAAATATACAGTGCTCAAATAAATAAAGGGAACACTTAAACAACACAATGTAACTCCAAGTCAATTGCACTTCTGTGAAATCAACTTGTCCAGTTATGAATCAACACTGATTGTGAATTGACGTCTCCTGCTGTTGTGCAAATACAATAGATAACAGGTAGAAATGATAGGCAATTAGCAAGACAACCCCTATAAAGGAGTGGTTCTGCAGGTGGTGACCACAAACCATTTCTCTGTTCTTATCCTTTTTGGCAGTTGTTTTGATTGCTTTTGCATTCTGTCATTGCTCTTACCCCTATAGGTAGCATGAGGCAGTGTCTACAACCCACAGAAGTTGCTCAGGTAATGCAGCACATCCAGGATGTCACATCAATGCGAGCTGTGGCAAGAAGGTTAGCTGTGTCTGTCAGCACAATGTCCAGAACATGGAGCAGGTACCAGGAGACAGGCCAGTACACCAGGAGGAACAGAAGGAGCAGTGCCAGAGCCCAGCAAAATGACCTCCAGCAGGCCACTAATATCCATGTGTCTGCTCAAACTGTCAGAAACAGACTCAATGAGGGTGGTATGAGGGCCCAATGTCCACAAGTTGGTTTTGTGCTTTCATACCAACACTGTGCATTTGCCAAAGAATACCAAGATTGGCAGATTCAACATTGGTGCCCTGTGCTCTTTACGGATGAGAGCAGGTTCACACAGAGCATGTGTGATAGACGTGATGGATTCTGGAGATGCCGAGGAGAACATTCTGGAGCCTGCGACAACCTCAAGCATGACCGGTTGGCAGTGGATCAGTAATTCTGTAGGGAGGCATTTCTTTGGAGGGTCGTATAGCTCTCCATGTGCTAGCCAGAGGTACAAAGCAAGGATAAATGGCACAGCGGTTCCCAACGATTAGATAAAATCAAATATGTTTATTGTAAATCCATTAAAACGTGCTGGAACAACTCCATAGCATCGCACAAACACCCCTGTTTAACGCCGACGCGTTTCGGGTGGCAATTCACCCTTAATCATGGCATGGGCTCAGAGTAGAAATACACTCAATATATACACTCAATATATACAGATAAAATAAAAGGAAAAAGCAGGCTCACCTGTCTTCAATCGCCCCCACTGGTAACCAGCAAAGCCCCAGACTTCCGGGACGCCAGACACCGCGCGCGCACACACAGGCCAGAGCCGAGAACTCCCGGAAGTCTGGGGCACTCGCTGGTTACCAGTGGAGGCGATTGAAGATAGGTGAGTGTGCTTTTTCCTTTTATCTTATCTGTATATATTGAGTGTAATCATTGGGAACCGCTGTGCCATTTATCCTTGCTTTGGATCTACAAACGTCTTGCTGTGGATGGGACACGTGCGGATGCCACATCTATGGGGTCGTGAGCTGGCTAATTTTGTTTGTTTGTTTACTGCTAGCCAGAGGTAACCTGACTGCCATTAGGTACCGGGATGAGATACTTAGACCCATTGTGAGACCATATGCAGGTGCAGTGGACCCTGGGTTCCTTCTGATGCATGACAATGCTAGGCCTCATGTGGTGAAGTCTGTCAGCAGTTCCTGCATGATGAAGGCATTGATGCTATGGACGGTCGTGCCCGTTCCCCAGACTTTAAATTTAAATTCAAATCCAATCCACATTCCACTATATAAGGAATAAAGAATTGCAACTGGAATATTTCATTCATTGATATCTAGGATGTTGTATTTTAATGTTCCCTTTATTTATTGAGCAGTTTACATCTCGGCTTTACATTTTCCCATCTCCATGGATATACAAAGTTTTTTTTTCCACATATGAAATTTCTTGTACCAGTTTTAGATTGGATATTGCACTCCCTGGTCATGGACTAAGGCAGTTCAGAAGATTGGATTATCTTTTGTTGAAATAAAACCATTTTCCGGGATGTATAGATGCCCTATTTATCTTCATTTGAATTCTCGTGGTACAATACGTTGATGAGTCTCTTCGCGTATTTTACTCATAAGAAGTGTTTTTTAGTAAGTCAAACATATTAAAAGTTATGTTTTAGTCTATTTTTTGTTTCTCAGCAATTTCTGTGGTTAAAAAAGGCATGAATGTCTTAAAAATGTGCAATATTGTCACCTTCTTGAGTTTTTGATGCAGTCCGATGTGTCCACCATTTGCATATGATGTGTCAACAACCTTGTGCAGCCATTGGTTGATGCATCGGAGGGTGAACTAGAAGTTGCATTGCATCAGGCCCACGACCATAGGTATAACTTTAGGGGGGTTCGGAGGGGACTGGTCCCCCCCCCACTTTTTCATGGGTGGGGGACGGTCCCCCCCACTTTTTAGCCACTTTTATAAAAAATAAAAAGCATGAAAATATGGTAAGTGGGGAGAACAGAGCACAGAGGAGGAAGAAGTTAACTCTACATTTCTGTGCATTTTAGAGGGACAGAGTAGGTAGCAGTCTCAAGTGTCAGTGCAGAGTGAGAGCAGCGCTGATTGGTAGAGCAGGAGACCGCAGGGACTGCTTCACCAATCAGAACACAGCTCACAGTCCAGCACACTCTGTATCTGGGGCTGTATCTTTCCCTCACCTCGTATACTCCTTCCCCTATGCTCAGCCCTCATCAGAGAAGAAGAGAAGCTCTTGCCGAATGCCAACTGCACTAGACTACAGGAGACAGGTAAGGAGGGGACAAAGGTGCCAGGCATTGTGTGTATGTTAGTAGGGTATGTACTGTATATGTGAGATGTGTATGTACTGTACTGTACAGCCATGTGTCTAGCCATGTCATGTTTTCCCTGCACTTATGCGCCGGGGAAAATGAAAGTGAATGGGGCCGGACCCACAGCATTATAGAAGTGTAGACTGGCCAACGCATACTTGTAAAAGACCCGGCATATAGCAGAGCACACAGTACGCCCCGCTATACGCCTTGTGAACATACCTAAAGGCTACATTCATGCAGCTGATGTGAATGCTGATTCAGTGCTGGATCTGCCTCAGAACCGGCGTCCAATCCGGCAGGAAATGGATTTACATTATACCCTATGTAAAATCAGTGTTGTTTAGATGATACTGAATTTACCCGAGTATTTTCAGCGCCTACAAAGAATTCTTTGAGGTGTTTTATGCACTAACAGCACTAATGGATAGGAGGCAGAAATCTGCCTTGGACAGTCTAGGTCTTTTGCTTGTCAGAATTCTGCGTTTGCAAGCGCAGAATTTCCAAAAAGCAAACAACACTGTCAATACTGTAAAACCATCATGTGAACCCACCCTAAATGTGTAGTGTGTCTGTGTTCAATATATGTATATATACATACACAATTTTCGGGATACCTTGTCTAATGTAGTCTATGGGGTACAGTGTGTAATGTAATAATCTCTGGGGTATGGTGTAATATAATCTCTGGGATACAGTGAATAATGCAGTAATATCTTGTGTACAGTGTGTAAACTAATCTCTGGGGGTATAGTGGGGAAATGTATATCTCTGGGGGTACAGTGAGAAATGAAATATTGTGTTGGTGTGTATAATCTCTGGGGTAAGTGTAATGTAGTAATTCGGGGTACAGGGGGTTTTTGAAATTTCAGGGATACAGTGTAATTTAATCCCCCTGGGTACAGGGGAAAAATGTAATTCATTTCTAGGGTTCAGGGGGGAAAGAATAATTTTTGGAGGTAATGAATTATGTTATTTCTTAACAATGTGCAATTCATTTCTAAGGTGCAGTTAGTAATGTAAGTTCTGTGGCGACCATGTGTAATGTAATTCATTTCTGAGGGGCAGTAAGTGATGTCTTTTCTGCTTAGATATCAATAAAATACTTTTGGGGTACATTTTGTGACAAAAAGTGATTCCTAAAGTGTACCATGAATTGGGTTCTTTTATTTTCCCTCACTGTTTGTTTTTATAAAAAAATTTTTAATGGAAAAGTGAATGGGGGATGGGAGGGGTTAACCCAAATTTGCGGTTGCGCAAAATTTGTTTTCCCCCATCTAGGGGGGAAATTTATAGAGGGTGGTTTGGTTTCTTGCCAGGGCGCTTTTTAGTCACAGCCCGGCTCTAACTTCGTAACTAGAGAGCAACTCAACCCTTTACGGATTGCCCCAAAAAGTATTTGCCAAAAGGATCCCCGGACCTGCGGGAGGAGTACAGCACTCCTCGATTTCTGTGGGTTAGAGAGGCCGTTCACGCAGGGAGGGGGGAGGAGAGAAAGGGAAAAGGGAGGGGAAGTAAAAAGGGAAGGCGATTTAAGGAGAGAGGGGGGGATAGGGGAAAATGGGGGAAAATGGGGGAAAAAAAATTGGCCCCCCCCCACTTTTTGAACCAAAGTTACGCCCCCCCCCACCCCCAAACCTATCCCAAAAGGTGAAGTGAATAACATTAATCATGTAGTTACAAGGGCACCTATCAAGTTGTTAGATATATTATGCAGTAGATGAACAGTCAATTCTTGAAATTGATGTGTTAGAAGAAGGAGAACTGGGCGAGTATAAATATCTTATTGATAAGGGATAAATAGTGATGAATAGTTATCTGGGTTAAGGAATCTCCAACATGGCAGGTCACAGTATGCAGTGGTGAGTACATATCAAAAGTGGACAAAGGAAAGCCAGCTGGTGACCTGGCAAAGGGGTTTTGGGGCCCCGACTATGGTATGGCAGTGAAGAAGCCCATCGGGGTTATTCACAGAAGAGCAGCTGTAGCACAAATTTCTAAAAAAGTTAACGTGGGCTATGATAGAAGATTTCAGACTATGTGGTGCATCACAGCTTGAGTGTGCCTGGATGTGACACCTACCATCTACCTAAACTCGAATCCAGACCAACTAAACCCATTCATGACAACTTTATTCCATAATGGCAATGGCTTCTTTCAGCAGAATAATATGCCTTGTCACCAGGGCCGTTCCTAGGCTAAATTTCACTCAGGGCGAAGTAAAGAAATTTCGCCCCCCCCTCCTCCCGTAACATAAAAGCCCACAATGTGAACATTCATCACTAGCAACCCCAAACTAAAAAATACAAAAAACTTTACCACATGTTTCTACGTATAAAACTCTTAAATAAAAATCATACAGTTACCAAATAAAAAAATGCACCCAACCGGTCCCCGGCTAAAGTGCCAATGCCCCCTAAGCCCTATCACCAGCACATAGTGACCGAAAAATACAAAATGACCATTTGATACAAACCTTTATCACACCTATGTTACCCCCCTACAGTGACCAGACGTGGGGGATACAGTTTAAAAGAGGCTCTGCGACTATAAATGTTACAGTAAAGTAACATCCCGGGACTTTAAAGGGGACGTCTCTTAAGAGTTGTTTTTTTCTTCATCTGTCCCCGCTGCCATGACGACTTCTCCCCCCACAAATCTAAAAACGTAAAATTTACAAAAAAAAACAAATTTTGACTCCCCAAATTTTTCAGCCTTCTCTACCAATTCCCATACAAAAATTCCCCTCTATAGCACCTCATATGGTAGCCATTAATAGCCCCTGTACTAGACAGTACCCTGTAGCCATGTGTAAACATGTAGTAGACAGTAGCCCCTGTAGCCAGTAGTACCATGTAGCCAGACAGTAGCCCCCGTGGCCAGTAGTAGCCCCTGTAGCAGGTAATGCCCCTTTAGTCAGTAGGGACCCCATACCCCGGGGAGTAGTCCTTTTTAGCCAGGGAGTAGTCCCTTTTAAAAAGGGAGAGCCCCCTTTGCCCGAGTGCCCCTATGCCCGGTAGATGCCCCCCTTTGCCAGGTAGATGCCCTTATATCCCCGGCAGTGCCCATATAGTAAGGTATCCCCTTTTATCAGTAGATGCCCCTTTTAGCCAGGTGGATGCCTTATAGTGGGTATCCGTTAACCAGGGAGAGCCCTATGTCAGGTAGATCCCTCTAGCCCCCTAGTGCCCCCTGGTAGCCAGGTAGCGCCCCCTTGTAGCCAGGCAGTGCCCCCATGTATCCAGGCAGTGCCCCCATGTAGCCAGGCTGTGCCCCCATGTAGCCAGGCTGTGCCCCATTGTAGCCAGGCAGTGCCCCCATGTAGCCAGGCAGTGCCCCCTTGTAACCAGACAGTGCCCCCTTGTAGCCAGGCAGTGCCCCCATGTAGCCAGGCAGTGTCCCCTTGTAGCCAGGCAGTGCCCCCATGTAGCCAGGCAGTGTCCCCTTGTAGCTAGGCAGTGCCCCCATGTAGCCAGGAAGTGCCCCATTGTAGCCAGGCAGTACCCCCATGCAGCCAGGTAGTGCCCCCTGGTAGCCAGGCAGTGCCCCATTGTAGCCAGACAGTGACCCCATGTAGCCAGGTAGCAGCTATTGATGAAATAAAATAAAAAATTACTAACCATGCCATGATCCCATGGTCCTCGCGTCCAGGTCCGGGAGCTTCAGAGCAGTGTAAGCTGCGTGACTTCAGTCAAGGGCTGTCCTCCGGGCGGGCGAGGCAGGCGGTCGCGGCGCCCCCCTCGCATTAGTGGAGCCTCGGCGCCACGGGCGATCGCCCGCCTCGCCCGCCCCTAGGAACGGCCCTGCTTGTCACAATACAATATACAAAAATTGTTCAGGAATGGTGGAAGGAACATGACAAAATGTTTGAGGTATTGGACTTGGCCTCAAAAGATCTCAGTGAGAACCAGTATCTGTGGGATGTACTAAGCCCTCACCTCACAACACAGAGTCTATCACCAATATATATATTTTTATTTACTAATTGAAACAAGATACTGATCCATATTCTTTTATTCTTAGCTGTTTTCATCTGGAAATAGGGGCCTGTGAACAGCAGCAGACCCATTGACTTCTATAGGAGTGTTTTCTAGACACGCTTTGTGACCTGGGAAACAGTCAGTATGCAGGGAGGTGGAGAGGGTGAACTGTGACTATCTCCTATTGTGACTGGTGGATCCTGTGTTCTCTATAGACATTGGTGTCACCTTTCAGTGTAACCCTGCTTGTGCTAATAATGAGGAGACTGCTGAAAAGTTTTCTGTACACAACAGGAAGTGTCAGAATATTATTAGGCAGGATTTTACAAAATATTGATACTGATATGAAAAATTAGAATAAAAATAGGTCATATTTTGATGACATTTTCCTTTTAAAATCTGCTACTAACATCTTGGTGCCACATACAACAAGACACCTTGAGAGCTCTTGTGGTGTCCATATCTCAACAGGTTCAGAGCTGTTTTGGAAACACAGTGAGGACCTACACAATATCAGGAAGTGATTTCAATATTATGGTTAACTGGTGTATACTGTATGTATATATGTGAACACTGATATAGACGGTAATTTGAATTTGCAAATGTTATCATAGCAGTAGTACAACAGCCCTAAGACTGTACATGATATGTAGTCATATGTTAACATAAAATACATTTAAAGATTTTTTTTATCACTTATCAAGAAAGGCTCTAAATTCTAGCTCGCAGATAGGGTTCTGAGATGACCCCTTTAAAGGGGTTTCACCTGTGCTTATTAATTGAGGCATATGTTTTGTCTATCCAAGCAAGGAGTTATGAGAACTGTGCCAGAACCCCATTCACGCTATGTTTGATTATTATTATGCTGGTTTAAGATGCAACAATAGCAATTATATTATAGTTTTGCTGTGGTTTCTAAGCGGTTGGCAAGATGGAATTCTGGCCTATGCCTCAATGCCTCCAGCAGAGGCGTAACTTCAAGCTCTTGGGCCCTGGTGCGAAAAGCTAAATGGGGCCCCCCAGTTACCATGCACCATTTACAATGCGGTATTTCTTATGTGGCAGGAGGCCTCTGGGCCCCCCCTAGCTGCTGGGCCCGGGGTAGGATCAAAACTCTGCCCCCCTGTAGCTACGCCCCTGGCCTCCAGCTGCCTCTGTTGTAACCAGGCTTTGTGCCTCCTAGTTACATATTAAACCTATATATACAGCATGTTCTTTGTAACGCCAAGGAAGTGTTTAGCAAGTAAAGCGTTCTTTACGTGTCTGACGCTGCCCTTCGCCCGCCCTGCGCCGCCGCCGGCAATGTTCCCTAGCTTTGTAGAGAATGCGGAGTAGGGGGGGGGGCTTTGCGGGCCCCACAAGCTCCCCCCCCTTTCCGAGTTAGAAAAAATATAGCCACGGGAAAGGTGAGGCAGGGAATGGCGTGTGTTGGTGGAAGGGGGTGTGGGCGGGGGCCGCCATACAGGGGGTACAACCGGGGCCGGGACACGGGTGGGCCCAAAGGGTAGGCGACCCCCCTAGGGGCCTCCCTCAGCCTATCCCAAAAGGGGGCCCGCAGGGCCCCAAACCCTCGCCGGGCTCCAGGCCCATGGCCTGAAGCCCCGGCGGTTCTTGTGCCCGCTTCTGCGGAGCGAGAGCGAGCGCTCCCTCCCCCGCAGACTGTCGGGCCCCCCCCGGAGGATCGGGGATCCCCCGGTGACTGCAGGGCCGACACAGCGGGGCCGCCGGGCCCTCATAGCGCTGAGGCCCCCGCCCGCCCCCGTGCGCCTCACCGAGGTCGCAATACTGATGTCATCGCGCGCTGCCTCTCCTCGGGCGCACGCGTGTGGTTTAGGCCGTGCCCCCCGAGGACTCCCGGGGAGGAGCTCCCCGGGGAGGGGCGGCGAAGAGGACAGAAGAGGAGGCACGCCCGGGAATTGGGTAATATTAAGTTGTTTTTTTTTTAAATCCCTGCCTGGGGCCCCCCTATATTCTGCCTGTGGCCCAAAAAGCCTCCTGGGGCCCCCTTATTCTGCTGTGGCCCCCTAAATCCCTCCCTTGGGGCCCCCCTATTTTTCCCCTGTGGCCCCTATATTCCTCCGGCCCCCTATATTCTGCCTGTGGCCCTAAATGCCTGCCTGTGGGCCCCAAAATTTTCAGCTGTGGCCCCCTTTTACCCCTGCCTGGGCCCCCCATATTCAGCCTGGGGCCCCTTTTCCCGCTGTGGCCCTATATTCGCTTGGCCCCATACCGTGCCTGCGGCCCCTATATTCTCCCTGTGGCCCCCTCGCCTTCCTGGGGCCCCTTTTTCTCCCTGTGGTCCCCATACCCCTGCTGTGGCCCCTATATTTGCCTTGGCCCCCATACGCCGCCTGGGGCCCCCCTATTTTAGCCTGTGGCCCCCCATACGCCTGCCGCGGCCCAAAATTTCGCCTGTCCCCCCAAAGCCGCCCTGTGGCCCCCTATACCCGCCTGCGGCCCCTTTTAAAATCCCTCCTGTGGCCCCTAAATCCCCCCTGCGGCCCCCTATAATCCTCCCTGTGGCCCCCATAATGCCTGCCTGCGGCCCCTTTAAAAGCCTGCCGTGGCCCCTATACCTGCCTGCGGCCCCCATAAGCCGCCTGCGGCCCCCTATAATGCCTGCCTGGGGCCCCCCTATATCCCGCCTGGGGCCCCCAAAATGCTGCATGCGGCCCCCAAAATGCCCCTGTGGCCCCCTATAATGCTCCCTTTGGGGCCCCCCTATAATCCTCCCTGTGGCCCCCTATATCCTGTTCGGCCCCCATAATGCCTCCCCTTGGGCCCCCCATAATGCCTGCCGTGGCCCCCTATATCCCGCCTGCGGCCCCTTTAAAAATGCCTGCCTGCGGCCCCCCTTTAATCCCTGCCTGCGGGCCCCCTATAATGCCTTCTGGGGGCCCCCATAATCCTGCCTGCGGCCCCCTATAATGCCTGCCTGCGGCCCCCATTTTGGCCTGCGACCACCTATAAGCCGCCTGTGGCCCCCTATATTCTGCCTGGGCCCCCCAACGCCTGTGTGGCCCCCTATTTCTCCCTGGGGCCCCTATAATCCCTCCCTGGGGCCCCCTATAATACCTGCCTGGGGCCCCCCCAATAATGCCTGCCGGGGTTCCCGCTTATGCTGCCTGGTGCCCCCTAAGCCTGCCTGACCCCCCCCATGCCTGTCTGGGTCCCCCTAAAGCCTGCCTGAGCCCCCATAGGTCCCTGGGGCCCCTATAGCCGCCGTCCCCCGTCGCCTGCTGGTCCCCCCCATACGCCTCCCGACCCCCCATACCCCCTGCTTGTGGCCCCATACGCCCCGGTCCCCATACCCTGCCTGGGGCCCCCATACGCTCCGAGGTAAAAACGCCTGCCTGACCCCCAAAAACGCCTGCCTGAGGTCCCATACCCCTGCCTGTCCCCCAAAAACCCCTGCCTGAGCCCCTGAAAGGCGCCTGTGGCCCCTATTGCCTCCCTTTCCCCCCCAAAACCCCTGCCTGGCCCCCCCCTTCCCCTGCCTGAGCCCCCTTAAACCCCCTGCCTACCCCCCCTACGCCTCCCTGGGGCCCCCTATACGCCTCCTGTGGCCCTATACGCCTCCCCTTGGCCCCCATAGCCGCCTGAACCCCTAGCTTATATTTCCCCTGACCCCCTAGTATAACCCTTTGAGTCCCCCCAAAATTTTTTAATACCTCCCTGTCAAAGGGGGGACAATTCATATCCCTCCTGACTGAGAGGGCATATCTATATACCTTCTGACTAAGGGGACTTAAAATTTACCTAAAATTAAGGATTACGGAAATGTGAGGAATCTAAGATTTTTTGTGTCCAAATCTGCAGGGACGAGTATTGGCCGGGAGCAATCGATGAGGTGTAAACCGGAGGGAGAAGAAAAGGGGGAAAGTGAAGACCTGATCAAAAAAAAAGAGTCTCCGGTGAGTCACAAATGTAACTGAAAGGGTAATCACTTTTTTATTCTGCGAGCCTACTCAACTAGTTTTCTACCACTTATGGTCACTGTATGGCGGGGGTAACACCACCGGCCACTTTTTAGGTCACCTTCCCCAAAGCTCGTTAACACTTTATTTCTAATCAGCCAATACTGGCGGAACTCAGGCATTTTGGCATTAGACTTGGTCAAGACAAAACTCCCGCATTCAAACCAGCACATATGGGGGAAAAAAGGTGATTTGGTGCCTTTGAACGTGGCTGGTTGTTGGTGCCAGAAGGGTGGTCTGAGTATTTCAGAAATGCTGTCTCCTGGGGTTTCACGCACAACCATCTTAGGGTTTACAGGAATGGTCCAAAAAGAAAAAACATCCAGTGACGGCAGTCCCGTGAGCAAATGCTTGTTGAGCCAGAGGTCAAAGGGAAAGGGGAGATGGTTCGAGTGATAGAAAGGGCAAAGTGATCAAATAGCCACCCCTTACAACCCAAGGAGGAGAAGACATCTCTGAACGCACAGTACGCGAACTTTGGGGAGATGGGCTAAAACAGCAAAGCCACACCGGGGGGCCACTCCTTTAGCTAAAAAAGGAAACTAGGCTCCAAATTTTCCCAACCTGAAATTGGACAGTAGAAATTTGGAAAAACTTTGCCTGGTTGATGAGCCCAAATTTTGCGCGACTTCGGGGTGGGAGGGTCAAATTTGGGGTCAACAACATGAAAGCATGGTCCATCCTGCCCCTTTATCAACGGTTTTAGGTGGTGGGGTGGGGTTTATGGTGTGGGGAATATTTTCTTGGGACTTTTGGGCCCTTGGTACCAATTTAGCATTGTTGCAACGCCAAGCCTGCCTGATTTGTTGCTGACCATGTCCATCCTTTAGACCACAAAGTACCCCCCATCTATGGCTATTTTCAGCAGGAAAATGCCCCTGTCATAAAGTGGAATCATCTCGAGGGTTTTCTTAAAACATGACAATGAGTTACTGTACTCAAAGGGCCCCCACAGTACCAGTCTCATTCCAGGGGGTCCAAACCCCCCGTTACTAGCTGGTGTTTAAAAAAAGTGGCCGGTAGTGTATGTAATCAGAGCCTGTGTACAGCTGATAGTCACATGGGGGGTCGTGTTCGGTCGGGGTTTGGGCAGGATTATTTGACCCTTTAAAGTATAATAGTTTTTTCTTGGTTTTGTAGGGATTTTTTTTGTAACAATCATTTGTTGGTAATTTTCTCCATGTATCGGTGGGTTATTTGTGACTGTTTTTTAGGGGTATTGCACTGTCTGGAGGGGAGCGATTTTGAAAAAGCAAAAATTTTTAGCTCTGATTTTCTTGTGCAGTGACTACTGAGGAGTGGACGGGGCTTGTGGAAGTGCGAAAATTAGTGACAGGACCTGGCGCGGGGGGTAGAGGAATTATTGGGGGTTGTGTGGGGGGGTATTTTTTTGAGAGCGGGGGGGGGGGCCATTGGCTGTACTCGCCCAGGGCACCAAAATGCCCTTTTCCCGGCCGGGTAAAACCCGTACTCCGTATGGGGCCGGGGGAATTTGGGGGCCCCCCCCCGCAGCGGACCCCCTTATTCCTCATTTCGCAGCAGGGCCCGGGGCGCAGGGCCGGCGGCGCAGCCCGCCAAAACCCGGCTTAGGTGGCCTTGACTGCGGGCCCCGAGCTTCGGGGCCCGGGGGCAGTGCCCCACTCCCGGGGCCGGCCCCCGGAACCCGGGGCCCTGAAGCCCGGGCCCTGGCCCGAGCGCTGAGACCGGTCCCGGGGTCGGGGGGCTAATGTCCCCCGCCCCCCCCCCCCGGGGCCCGCGGGGGTGTAACGGGGCCAGGCCACTAGCGTGCGCTCCGCCGACGCTCTGGCAGGTGGAGGGGTTGGCCTTCAGCCTGCCGGGGGGCCCGGCCCCCTACTGCTGACGTGGGGACCGCGGTGAGTCACTTCCTTGGTAAAAATGGGGGCCCTGAAGTGCCTAAAAGGGGGCCCCGCGCTGCCTAAAAGGGGGCCTGAAGCTGCCTAAAAGGGGGGCCCCACGCTGCCTAAAAGGGGGGGCCCCGACGCTGGTAAAAGGGGGCCCTGACTATGCCTTAAAGGGGGTCCCCGACTATTTCCTAAAAGGGGTCCCTGACGTGCCTAACGCTAAAAGGGGGCCCTGCGCGCCTAACGCTAAAGGGGGCCCCGACTCTGCCTAGCCCTAAGGGGGGGCCCCACTCTGCCCAGTAAAGGGGGGGCCCCCACTCTGCCTAAAAAATAAAGGGGGCCCTCACTCTACTAAACTAAAGGGGGCCATGGTTACCTACAAAAATAAAGGGGGGCCCCGAGCCTACAAGCCAAAGGGGGCCCTGACTACCAACAAACTAGCTAAGGGGGCCCCAACTACCTACAAAAATAAAGGGGGGCTCTACCGGACATAGCTAAAGGGGCCCACTTCCTGCCTTGCTTTTTGGAGGTCCCAAAACCCGGGCGGACTGGGAATAAAATTTAGCCCCCGGACTAAGCCCCCCAGCAGCCCAAATACAAAATCCCCTTAAAAAATGTCCCTTTTCTCGCACCTCGCCACTGTCTAAAAAACTAAAATATAAAGCTCTTTCACAAGGGATTTTTGGGGCATTTTTTTTGGGGTTTTGGTGCGGTTTTTGTGAAAAAAGAGAATTAAATTTCGCTTTCTCCCCAAAAAAGCCCCAAAAAAAATGCACCAAAACCCGCTCCCCTGTGGAGCCCCTACCACGAGGAGAAACAGTGGTGCAGAGAAACCCCTTATCACAGAGTCAGGTGTGCACTTTTTTTCAATCAGGGAAAAACCCCTTTACATACATAAGCACCAACATAACCTCAACCCCCAATCAATAACCCGTAGTCGGTCACCTCTAATGATACCC